>VCHN02000014.1:50662875-50737086 GCA_007115665.2 Sequoiadendron giganteum
AAGATCTATTTCATGCCTATAATCAAATATATTTTCATGTATCAATGATTCTTTAAATTCATTATTTCCTAGAATGATTTTCATTATGATAAGATTAAAGAAAACATTATATCAACAATCAGATTAGCAATATCTATTTCTTATATTCAAAATATGCTAAATATTATTGCTAAGTGAGTACATCACCTGAACCGCTGTGTCTTCCCATGACCCTTTATTCCTTAATTGCCTTCCTTAAATCCTACCACACCTTATCCCTATTCTTGAGATCCTAATTTAAGTCTCTTATAAAATTAACTATCGGATTCTGCAATGGAGGGTATTGAAATGTTGCCCATGTATCCCAAGTTTGAGTGGGTCACACATTTCCACTTCAGTAGTTACAACCCTCCATTATCGCATTTGGATACTAATAATAATAATTCAGTTTTAGATAAGTCAATTTGTTAATTTCTCCCAACCTATAAGCATTTTGACAGACAACATGAAATTTTTCATAGTTTTAAGCATAAAGTAAACACAATGATGAGCTCCACATGAATCGGAAATTAAAGAAGACAATCAAGTAGCTCAACTAAGCAAATAAGTAACTCAAGCAAGCAAGCAACCGACTTAAGCACACAAGCGAGTAGCTCAAACACATGCAAGTAGCTCAACTAGGCAAACAAGTAGCTCAAGCAAGCAAACAAGTAGTTCAAACAAGCAAACAAGTAGCTCAAGCAAGCAAGCAACTAGCTCAAACACGTGAACAAGTACCTGAACCACATAGGTAAGTAGCTCGAGCAAGCAAACAACTAGCTCAAGTAAGTAAACAAGTAGCTCAAGCACGCAAGTAAGTAGCTCAAGCAAGCAAGTGGGTAGCTCAAGCACACGAGCAAGTAGTTCAAGCAGACAAACAAGTAGCTCAAGCACATAGGCAAGTAGCTCAAACACACAGGCAAATAGCTTGAGCAAGTAGGCAACCAGCTTAAGCACGCAAGAAACTAGCTCAAGCAAGTAGGCAACTAGCTCAAGTAGGCAAGAAAGTAGCGTAAGCACGCAAAAAACCAGCTCAAGCACACAAGCAAGTAGTTGAAGCAAGCAAGCAGGTAGCTCAAGCACACAATCAAGTAGCTCAAGCATATAGGCAAGTAGCTCAAGCAAGTAGGCAACCAGCTCAAGCACACAAACAACCAGCTCAAGCAAGTAGGCAAGCAAGTAGCTTAAGCACACAAGCAACCAACTCAAGCAAGTAGGCAACTAGTTCAATTTGGCAAGAAAGTAGCGTAAGCACGCAAGCAGCCAACTCAAGCAAATAGGAAACTAGCCCAAGTAGGCAAGCAAGAAGCTTAAGCACACAAGAAACCAGCTCAAGCAAATAGGCAACTAGCCCAAGTAGGCAAGCAAGTAGCTTAACCATGAATAGTATGGCAGGAAAGATGCTCTGATACCATTGAATGTCCCTTACCTGGTTTGCCCTAGAATTCATTTATTGATTAGGTTTAGGGTTTCTTTTTTCCAAATTTTTTATGAAATAATCCTAGTTTGAAATCTGCATTCACCATACTAACAACATTTCCACATACACATATATCTATTTGCATTAATATCTAGATATCCAAAATATAAGCATAATCATAAATGCAATTTTAACAAGCAAGAGGAGTGCCCTGTATGGATCCGCCCTGAAGCCTTTGTGTTGGGCATGGGAGGTTGCCTCTCACAATCCTCCTTTCCCAACGGCTTAGTTCCTACATTCTCCATACATGATAGTACCTCAAAAGACACTTGCCCTATTAAGACAAGGTGAAGTCCTACGATCCAAGGGCCTATGACCTACCACCCCTATAATAATGTAGTTTCCTACGGTGGGACCCCCACCTCTCTATATCTAACTCGTTCCTTGGCCTACGAACATGAGAGGGGGGTTTTAGGCTAACCACTTGTACTCTACTTCACCTGCCTAAGAGGGTACCAATCACGGAGAAGACAATCTTTACACAATCAGATATATTTGCATTCATCCAAGATCTATTTCATGCCTATAATCAAATATATTTTCATGTATCAATGATTTTTTAAGTTCATTATTTCCTAGAATGATTCTCATTATGATAAGATTAAAGAAAACATTATATCAACAATCAGATTAGCAATATCTATTTTTTATATTCAAAATATGCTAAATATTATTGCTAAGTGAGTACATCACCTGAACCGCTATGTCTTCCCATGACCCTTTATTCCTTAATTGCCTTCCTTAAATCTTACCTTTGATTGATCATAGGATAAAAAACACATATAAGTAAATACTAATCTATTCATTTTTATCTTAAGACTGTAATTACTTATAAGGCTCAATAATTTCTGCAAGCATCATTATTACATGATCATAAATAATGTATATATATATATATCCTATATAAATATATACATATCCCTTACGTCTAATTGATTTCAATTTGCAATAATCTCTTTGACATAAATGTGTGTGTGTATATATATATATATATATTATTATTCCCAACTGACTTCAATCTACAATAATTTCTTGTCATGAATACATATATCTATATATATTTATTTACATATAAATTGATAATCATGTTAACCTTACTCACAATAATTGTAAATGGTAGACTTTCAGATTGCTGACTGTGTTTCTTTGATTTCAGAATATATTTTTATTCTTTATTCTATTCTTATCCACGGTGATCAGATTTGGAGAGTCTCCTTTATTCAATGCCTCCCCTTTTACCACCGTATGAATTTCCTTCCTTAAATATGCATTGTCTTTCCCCATCAAGGGACGTGACTTTAGAGTGGTTCATTATTCTTGAGGATCGCACCACTTCCGTAAATTCATGATAATTGCTGATTCTAATATGTTTTTAGTTTGTGATAACTTTTAAAATATCAGGTTAGTGTTATATTTAAAAAATAACAATTATAATCGTGATGTGAGTTTTGAATTACATTCGTTTTATTTATTTTTGATATTCAGTTATTTGCTCAAGTATAATAGTAATAAAATAATTTGCCAATATCTTTATTATTATTTTATTTCAATTTATTAAAATATTTTATATTGGTACATAATATTTGATATTTATATTTTAGTATTCCAATATTATATTTATATTTATAATTATAATATTATCTTTGATAGTTACAATAAGAATGTTAAATAGTTAATGTTTTTTTAATATGTATTTTGTTTATCTTGTTTTTGATGTTTTATATTTCAATGTTACAATTTCAGGGACATGACAAACTTCTCCTGGGCTTTGTCTACAGTGGTGGGTCGAGTAACATTGCCCAAAATCATCTGATTAAGGCAACGGTATTCAAAGATGGTCATCATCCGCTGCTTCTAGGTGTTATAATTTCTGCCGTTGAATCTTTGATTGCCTTCCAACATAATGTTGGTCAATGAAGCCATCTTCACAGTTTTCGAGGCACGAAAAACAAGGTGCAGAGATGTTGAATGCACAAATCTCAATGCACGAGTTCCAATGCAAAAACAAAGGCAGATTCAAGTACAAATTGCAAAAAGTACAAAGTACAGACGGCACAAAAATCGAGGCATGGAAAACGAAGCACCTAGAAAAATCGGAGACCAACCCAGTTGAGATCTTGAAAAACCCAGAAGGAATCTTTACTCGAAAAAATTTTCTGCCTTGAAACAAAGGGTCAAAACCCTAGACGAATGTTCTAGAGCCCTAGGTGGCCATTGATGAACCAGAAAATGCAGAATAATGTCTGCAAAACAGCACAATAAAACGGGTGTCAAAAAGAGAGAAGACGTGGCTAGGAAAGCGTAACAAACACAAAAATTCGGGTCTGAATGCAAGCACAAAACGCAGACATAATGAACTCTTGTTGGCACATGAAGAAGACAAAAAAACGTGTTGGAAAGAAACCCACAAAATGTGTCCCTGGCAAGCACGAAAAAAAACGGCTCCAAATTGAGAGAAATCGTGTGCAAGTTATGATCAAAGCGCACCCAAATATCTCAGAAATTGCATAAAAACACTTGCAAGAAATCACGCCAGAGAGAAAAATCAAATCGCGCGCCAACAACCATCAAGAATTCAACCAGCAATAGGTAAAAAAACGTGTCTTTGAAACACCTGAAATTGCAGCAGCAGGGTCGCAATTTTTAGTGAGAGAATACTCATGCATTTTTTTAAAACAAGAACCCTCAAATTTTGAATTACAGAACTCACGAAGTTTGATCAAAAAAAAATCTTTGAAATTTTTCCACTAAAAATCTGCTCGAAATTTTTCCACTAAAAATCTGCTCGAAATTTTAACACTAAAAATCTGCTCGAAATTTTTAGAATAATTAGAAAAAATTTTCAAAAGGAATTTTAACCTCGCTCTGATACCATATTACGCTAAGTAATTGGTAAAAACTTGATTGTATTTACATTGAGCAAACGCTTAATAAATAAGATTTACAAATGTACCTGCAGAAGATCGTTTCTTCATGATCTTATCTAATAATATACTATATTGATCACAAAAAAATCTCTGAAATTTTTCCACTAAAAATCTGCTCGAAATTTTTAGAATAATTAGAAAAAAATTTCAAAAGAAATTTTAACCTCGCTCTGATACCATATTACACTAAGTAATTGGTAAAAACTTGATTGTATTTACATTGAGCAAACGCTCAATAAATAAGATTTACAAATGTATCTGCAGTTTGAAACGATCTTATCTAATAATACACTATATTGAGCATTAATTAAATAATTATAAAATATTATGTTAATAATTTAACATTCTATAACAAAAAAAACAAATATCATATCATAAATATATTGGAATCTTTTAGGTTTCTAATTCATTCTTTCTGGAACAAAATGGTCTGATAGGGTGCCCAAGAAACCCTCTACCCTAGGCCCAAGAGCAGTGCACCCCTCTTGGCCCCATGCGGCCTCTTGCCATCCATATGGGGTGGTGTGCCTAGTGAGGCATCCTATCACCATTCCCCTCATCAGAACCATTATTGCTCAATCAATCATCATGTTGGGAGGTTGAGGGTGCAACTATAGCAGGGTGTCCAAGAAATCACTCCTTCTAAGTCCAAGGGCAGCCTTACAAGCCCCCTTGGCCCACATGTGGCAGGCCTCAGCCATCCACCAGGGGCAATGCGAGGAGAGGTTATTTGCAACCATTGCACCGAGTCTTATTTTGGTGGCATAAACCGGCTAAAATACCACCTTGCACGAATCCCTTGCCGAGATGTTACACCATGTAAAGAGGCACTCCTTGCAGCATTTGACCAAAGGAAGGAAAGTTAAAAGAGAGCAGCAGAGGCGATGGCAGCCTCATATGTAGATTTCAGTTCTACAGGGTCATAGAGGACTATGGGAGGCTCTTCTTCTCTTGGGCCACGAATACGAGGATTAGGAACTGGAAGTGTGGGCAGCCTTAGTTCTAGTTTTTTTGTTCCACGTAGTACTCCTGGTGCACTACCTTCATTGGAAGGTACTTCTTGGAATAAAGAGTTGCAAAATGAGGCGAAGTTGGCATGTGCTAAATTTTGGTTCTACAACAATATTCCGTTCAATGTTGCTTCTAGTCCTTATTGGGAAGGGTTGGTCACTGCATTGACCGTGGCAGGTAAGGGGTTCAAGGCCTCAAGTCGTTATGAATTGAGTGGGCCATTATTGCAAAATGAGGTTCAAAACACACACAAACTAGTGGAGGAACAGAGGAGAAGTTGGGAAAAGAATGGCTGCACCATTATATCTGATGGGTGGACGGATGGCAGAAATAGGACACTCATCAACTTTCTAGTGGCTTCAAGGGGACAATTGGTATTTCTAAAATCAGTTGATGCCTCCAATAAAACAAAAAATGCAGAGACCTTGTGCAACATGTTGGATGAGGTGGTGATGGAAGTAGGAGTTCAAAATGTAATTTAAATTGTGACCGACAATGCAGCTGCATGTGTAGCAGCTGGTAAACTTCTAATGGCGAGGCATCCTACATTATTTTGGAGCCCTTGTGTTGCCCACTGTCTTGACTTGCTCCTTGAGGACATAGGGAAACTAAGTTGGGTGAAGAATGTGGTGGAAGATGGAAGGAATATCACAAAGTTCATCTACAATCACACATGGGTCCTAAGTCTTATGAGAGAGCACACTGATGGTAAGGATCTCGTGCGATCAGGAGTCACATGCTTTGCCACCAATTTCCTCACCTTGCAGAGTAATTTAACTACATTGCCCAACCTCAAGCGCATGTTTGTGAGTGAAAAATGGTTGGAGAGTCCTTATTCCAAGAAGCCCGAAGTAGATAAAGTCAAGAAGACCATTTTTGATGATAGATTTGCCAAACAAATGGAGGAGATCATCAATGTAAGTTTTCAAACTTTGATTGATGATTTAGTTTTTTGCTTTCTAATATTACAACTTGCTGATTTTGTTAATTTTTTTATATTTTAGGTGTCAGAACTGTTGGTTAGAGTTCTACGATTGGTGGATGGGGATAAAAGCCCCATGGGGTATCTATATGAGGCTATGGATAAGGCCAAAGAGGCAATCCAACATTTATATGGGTCAAACAAGACCAAATATGAACCCATATGGCACATAATAGATCGGAGGTGGAACCGACAACTCCACCAACATATTCATGCTGCTGCCCACTTTTTGAACCCCAAGTTTTATTTTTCTCCTACTTTCGAAGAAGATGTAGAGGTTCTTGTTGGCCTCAACACATGTATTGAGAGATTGGTTAGTAATGATGAGCTTCGAGATCTCATACTTGATGAGATACAGAGCTATAAGAAGGCCGAAGGGCCATTGTTTTCTTCCAAAGATTGCATTCGTAGGAGATACACTCTACAGCTAGGTAACAAATTCATGTGTTTAATATTGTTTTACTATTTATGTTAATGTATAAGTTTATTAAATCCTTACTAAGTTATAAATGACAATTGTTATGCTTGCAGATTTGTGGTGGGAAGATTATGGTGCCACAACGCCTAATCTTCGAAAGGTTGCCATTCGTATTTTATCTCAGCCTTGTAGTGCATCTGGTTGTCAGTGCAACTGGAGTGTCTTTGAGGCCATTCACATGAAGAAGTGCAATCGGTTGACTCAAAAGCGCTTGAATGACTTTGTCTACATTCGGTACAACCCTCGGTTGCATGAGAAGAAGGTACAAGGGCAGAGTTCACATGAAGCACTTGACCTTGATGACATTGATCCATTCTCAGATTGGATTGCTGAGCCTGATGAGGTCGATGTGGAACCATGGATAAGTGATGATGAGTTTGCTGAGATGGAGAGGGAGGTAGAGGCAGCTGAATGGGAAGCAGAGGTGGCAGCATATGAGGAGGAAGAAGGCGAGCTTGGTCAGTCAGCAGCGGTTTCTTCACACACACAGCTTGATCCTGTCCCTATGGATGAGGCACCTGTTGAGGCTCCTATTGAGAACACTACAATTATACCATCTACTTCAGCACCACCCACACAACATCGACAAAAGCTTTTGAGTTTCAGTCGGAGAAGAAATTTAGGATAGATAATTTTTATTGATATTGAAACTTGAAGTTGATATGTATTGAGAAATCGAACTTGTTTTTTGGTCTATGATACATTGATGATTGATATGTATTAAGGTTTTAAACTCTAATTTTGATTTATATATGATGAAATTAGTTGATACATTGATGATTGATATGTATTAGACTCTAATTTTGATTTATATACGATGAAATCAGTAATATGTTCTAAAAATTCAGTTTATATGTGTGTTTTTAAAGAATATTTTAAAAAATTATATATTTTCAAATGTTCGATAAATTTACTGAGTTATTGCCGAGTTTTTGCCGAGTTCCGAGTTTTTAAATTTTTTGGGTCTGCCGAGTTATTGCCGAGTCCGAGTTTTTCAACTATGATTTAGATTATATTGGTTTGTTGAATCCTATAGTAATCACCAATATTATATTTGTTGTTTTTATTTTATTTCATAATTATAATACTATCTAGGATAATAATAGTTAAAAGATAATTATAATGATTGTAATTACAATGATATTCAATACACAATTTTATATTTATAATTATAATATTATCTTGATAATTATAATTATAAGAATATTACAATTGTAATTATTTATATTTTGATATTTATTGGATTTTGTTATTCAATGTTTCATATTTAGTGTTACAATTTCGGGGACATGACAAGTGCAGCAAAAGTTGAATTATAAGATAGATCTTCATAAAAAACAACTCTCGAGAATGCCAAAAGTTGCAAAAAAAAAAAACAATTAGTAGACTTAGGTAGGATTCAACAGGTTTTGCAGGACCAAATGAATCATCAAGCAAAACTATTTAAAGACAAGAAAGACAAAGTTGTTCAGCAAGATTTAGCAACAATTAGACAGTTAATGAAATACACTAACATAATTACTGGTAGAGAGCATGGAACATCAGTTCATTTAACTTGACGAAATTGCTCATGGCAGAAATTGAAGGACGGAAACCCACAATTTCTCTTGTCAAGTTAAAGGATGAAAACCCCTAACTTGGCAGAATTTGGACACCTTTCAAGACATTTATATAAAGAGAGATAACTGCAAATTAAAAGAAATATTACAGAAGAGACTCGAGAATAAGTTTTATATTTTTGAAAACCATGATATAAGCTTTAAATCTGAAGTATATACAATCAGAATTATAATTTTTAGGATAAATTAATAATTATAATCAACTTCGCAATTATTATTGAGAGTTAGGGTTATTTATTTAAGGAAAAGTAAGGAAAGTTTAAAAAGGGACATTACAGAAATTTAGCAATTTGAACTTTAAAGAATGTTTAGGGGAAAACAAAAATGAATACAGATAAACTAAAATAAAGTATTAGCAAGGTTTGGTTAAAGCTAGTAGAGGTCTGTATAATCCTTGTTTCTTGTTTGTATGTTTAGCTACGGTACGTGTCAAAGATTTGATGTAGATTTGCTTCTTGACTCCAATATCTGTTGTAGTAGATTTGATGTGTCTTTTTCTCTACTTGAAAGTGTCTAATGACTTTGTTAAAGTGTGATTCTTAAATCAATTTGCAGTGCTCTTCACTGATGGTACAAATAGGTGTAAAAACAATTTTCATTTAGATATCGCAAAATGATTTACCAGTTTGAAAAATATGATATACCAATGCAAAACCTGGATCTGTATCATACTTAAGTGATTAAGTTGTAGGCTCCTATCCACAGAAATCAATAATAGTGAGAAGCAGCATGAGTTCTGGATGATAGTCAACTACTACGAAGTTGCTTGCAAGTTTGAGCTTGAGATTCAAGTGAAACTATTGCAATTATCTTGACTATTTTTTGATGCTGCAGATTCTGCAGCTTGGTTTGAGATTCTCTCAATTATAGATTTCTATTACATTAAAAGATAAATTAATCATAGATGATGTCAATAGGAGCAAATCATTAATAAGGTCAATTAAGGAGGCAGTTGAGATAAAACATAATTTGATAAGTTATCCATGCTGAAGGATGAAGGATGATCTCTGGTTTTAGTGAGTTTGTACATGACCACCTGTTCTTTGTGGGACTTATTCTCCTTGAATGTACAAATTAGCAAGTTTATGGGAGTTCCATACCATCTTCATATCATAGTAGCCTTTTTAGCAGTCTTTTGTACTCCATTTTTTATGGCATTGATTTAATATTCTTTTATAAATAGTATGAAATCTACATTTTCTAGATGTTTATCTTGCTAGAATTTTTGTTAGTACATGAAAGACTTACTCTCTTTATTGTTAAGAATTGATATGATTTCATGATTTTGGTTCATGAAATGCCCACTGTATACATTCATCTTCCTTTTCTTTACCACAGCATGTGTATGGGTTATTAGGTGGTTCTCATTCTCGATTATTCCTTTGTCTCCAACAAAAGCATTCATATGATTATCTTGCAATATTATATATTTTTTATGTTTGTGCCTGTTAGTTTTAGGATCAGAAATGAGAGCAATCAGAAAATGCAACACATAAGACAATGAACACCAGAAGATACCTTGGGAAAACCCTCCTACTTGAGGGAGAAAAACCCAGCAAATATATCACTTATATATTCAGGAATAAGAGCAGAAATCTGCTTACAACTCAGGCCCAATACAATGAACAATAGCACCTCTCCTAGATGCGTAGATACAAAAATGAATATGTTTCTCCTTGAGATCGATCTGCTGCATCAATATGATGATCTGCTGCTCAAGTGCGAACTTCTTCTAGGAGTGCGAAGATGAATGAATGAACTTGATAATCAAATGAGAGATCATCACCTTGTATTTATACAACACAATGTATCCCTTCATGTAGGTCGGCCTCCTTAATAAATAAGGATAATTAAATAAGTTGGCCCAAATGAATTATAATATCTTGCCAAGTGAAGCGCCTCTTCACTTTAATAAATGCAATAAATAAATAGCCGTTAGGCTATATGAAATTTATTGTTCAACAAGCAAGGCGGAAATATGTAGCCCGAAGCTACGACATCAACACTCCCTTTTAGCTAGGGAGGAATACTTCCGATACACACAGTCATGGAATCTCTCAACATGACACCCACAATGGCTACACCCATATGTGGAAAGGAACACATCACAGAGTCACTCAACGTGATATCAACCATCATGGCTACTCCCATGTATGGCAAGCATATGTGCACAAGTGTCCATCACGGAATCACTCAATGTGATGTCGTCATCTCATCATGACGTTCACCATGGCTACTCCTAGAGGGTGAATAAACACAAGTACAAGAAAATCATCACGGACTCTCTCACGTGATGTTGTCATGGAGTCACGCAACATGACATCCACCATGGCTACTCCCAGAGGGTGGAAACAAGGGCTTTCACCTCAAATTTCTCTATCGTAGAGAAAGATGCATTAAAGCAAATCACAGAAGATCACTGATGTTTAGTCTCCCTCTCAGCTAGGGCTTCATTCTCCACAACTCCAAGCTTGTCTTGGAAGTACACAAACTTCACTCTGGAGAGAGGCTTGGTGAGAATGCCGACCGTCTGCTCATCAGTGCTAATGTACTTCAACTGGATAGCTTTCCTCAATACCATATCTCTGATATAGTGGTATTTGATCTCAACATGTTTTGTTCTGTCATGAAACATTGGATTGACAGAAAACTTCACACAACTTTGATTATTACAATGGATGATAGTTGGTTCCAATGATTGTCCAAACAATCCTGCAAGGAGCTTTCGAAGCCACACTGCTTCTCGAGCTGCCACACAAGCTGCAATATATTCTGCCTCTGCGGTGCTTAGTGCCACTGAAGATTGCTTCCTGCTACATTAGGAGATCATCGTAGACCCCAAGTTGAAACATTATCCAGAGGTGCTCTTCTGATCAACAACACACACTGCCCAATTAGAATTAGAATATCCATGCAGCTTCAAGTCTACACCAGAAGAATATCTCAAGCCATACTCAACTGTGCCACACAAGTATCTCAAGATATGCTTCGCTGCAACTAGATGTATTTGCCTTGGTTCTCACATGAATTGACTAAGTGCACTCACTGCATAGCAAATATCTGGTCTAGTATTGACTAGATACATCAATGATCCAATCAATTGCCTGTGCATAGTAGGATCCACCAGATCTGAACTAGCTGCAGCCTCTTTTAACTTCTGAAAATTGATTTCCATCGGTGTAGACATGGATTTGCAATCCATCATACCAAATCTCTTCAAGATGTCTATAGTATACTCTCTTTGACTTAGAATGATCTCATTAGGCCTCTGCCATACTTCTAATCCAAGGAAGTAATGCATATATATAAAAGATCCTTCATCTCAAATTCAAAAGCTAACTCCTTCTTGCATTTGCTAATGAGATGTTCTTCTCCAGTAAGAAATAGATCAACATAAAGAACCAATATTAATGCCTCACCATTAACTACCTTGAAGTACAGGTTTGAATTTGCATCATTCTTGAAGAAAGATTGATATTCTTCAACCATGGCATCCTTCCATACTTGCTGACTTGATGCTTCCTCAACACTAGAAGGCTCGACTTTTAGGATATGACTCATTAATGTAACATAACTTGGAAACTGCTGTCGACTTTTGCTTTCTAGGAGCTGCAACCCTTTCTGCCTCCTGCATTGTTTGCCTAGCTCATAGAGGTCTCTTTCAACCTATGACAACATCCCTTGGCCCATTAGAATGTTCCAAAAGGCTCAACTGAATCATCATCCTCTTCTGGTTCAATAGACTCCCTCTGAATTGCCAAGTTCTTGCATCAACCTCCTGACCTCCTCGTCCAAGGTTGCCTCTGTTGGTTTGACAGACTCCCTCTAAAGGTTAATTCCTCTTCGAAGAAATTGATCACAATGACAACTTGAATAGGTTCTTCCTCTTCGAGAGATGTCTTTAGCCACCAACTCAATCCCATGGCTGCAAGCTGTGTCTCCATTCTTCAACCTACAGGATGCATCAAGCTCTTCTTCTCTTGAAAGCAATCTCTTAAGCTTCTTGGTCCGTCCTGAAAGCATTAAGGAGAGATTACTAATAGTTCAAAGAACTCAACTATCCTGAAGAGAAATACCAATGCTAGAAGCATACCTGATTTACTATCTCAATGTTATAGCATGAATTAATAACTGCATAAAAAATTCATGAACATTATTCAACCATGAAATACTTATCTCATTGAAATCAAAATCTTGTACGCCGATAAATGAGGGATCGATATCCTCAAACAACGATCACAATATTTGCTCTCTCCGCTCTTTCAGTGGCGTTGATCGCTGCAAGTCAGCCCTTCGCATGAGCTGATAATCGATGACTCTTGTGTCAGTGCTCATTTAATTTCCAGGTAACACAGGTCCCTTCACTCAACCCTACCAATATCAGGCACCTAATGCCATGATGACCCGAGGATTAAGGCTTCGACCTCCCTGGTTTCCATGCTATTCCCGATGGCCAATTCTTCAATTAAATTCGATAGCCATAGAGTAAAAGGACAACAAAGTGAATAAGCCCGAAGGAAATAAGGGCTTGAATCAGGCACGCAATGTGCTAGTAACATATGAATTATTCCCACAATGGTTCCTTCTTTCAATGCTATGTGAGGAGAATTGAATGCCATGATGGTCTGGCGGATAAGTCTTCAACTCTTCTTAGACTTTAAGCCGCTCCCTATAATATCAACAAATCACCAACTATTTATTGGACCGGTTGATACTTCCCAAGCAGGCACCTCCTGACTGGTCAAATTGATTTGTTGTGACTTTTCTCGTGTGACTTCTTTACCACATAAATCAGCTGCTCACAGAGACTACTAAAGATTGAGCTCGAGTGTACTCACAATAACTTCCACGACAACAACCAATAACAATTTATAGGAAATAATGAATGTCTCAAAACATAGGGCTATCAACACAATCTGGTTCACAATAAAATCTAAAGATATTAGTGGATCTATGCCAATTGCAGATGCCATCATTCAAGAGCTATCTCGAATGCGCCACAGGCAGCCAGGCTATCGCCGATCCAACACACAGGAGTATATTGAGGGCACGATGATTGCAGTGAGTATCTGTGCTAGTCGTCTCTCTAGAAAGGTGCAACTGCAATTGCTACGACAATTATGAGAGTGGCCTGAGTAAGGCATGAGCCAAGGGCTCCACCAATTACTCAGAGAAATCGTCCTCCTGAGATCGCCGCTATATTCTCCCAGATCAAAGTTTGGTAGCAGAGGATTTCGTCTTAGCATACCAACGACTTCATGACTTCATTCGTCCATCCATGATTATTTATTTGTAGAGTCAAGGCTCTTCCACACACCTAGCACATTGGACTCCTCATGGAAGAATCGACTGTAGCGATATCCTTCACGCCTCTTTCAATGATACATCCTAAATCATTGAGTTCGAAGTGATACATCCTAAATCATTGAGTTCGAAGTTGGATTGCCCAGGTGATCTCTTTCAACATCAAAGGCTCTAGATATGACAGTAATTTATTGAGTTCCTCTCAACCTGCAGTGTTGCTTAGACAAAACTGATCGAATTTCCTGAACCCGCTCTGATACCATGTTAGTTTTAGGATCAGAAATGAAAGCAATCAGAAAATGCAACACATAAGACAATGAACACCACAAGATACCTTGGGAAAACCCTCCTACTTGAGGGAGAAAAACCCGGCAAATATATCACTTATATATTCAGGAATAACAGCAGAAATCTGCTTACAACTCAGGCCCAACACAAGGCCGAATTTGATACAATGAACAATAGCACCTCTCCTAGATGCGTAGATACAGAAATGAATATGTTTCTCGTTGAGATCGATCTGCTGCATCAATATGATGATCTGTTGCTCAAGTGCGAACTTCTTCTAGGAGTGCGAATAATCAAATGAGAGATCATCACCTTGTATTTATACAACACAATGTATCCCTTCATGTAGGTCGGCCTCCTTAATAAATAAGGATAATCAAATAAGTCGACCCAAATGAATTATAATATCTTGCCAAGTGAAGTGCCTCTTCACTTTAATAAATGCAATAAATAAATAGCCGTTAGGCTATATGAAATTTATTCTTCAACAAGCAAGGCGGAAGTATGTAGCCCGAAGCTACAACATCAACAGTGCCTACGCTCCATCCTTAACTGTGATTTTCAAGTTGCAAATGTATTTACTATTTAGTAGTTTTTATTAGTGGGAGCCCTTGTTCTTGATCACTGAATGCACTTGCAGTGACCAAGCTTTCACACTGAGCAGCAGGACCTTTGGGAAATTTAGAAATATGTATACGTTTAACTTCCACTTTCTTTACCTTACAGGGTGTTTATAATTATTAGCTGGTTCTTATAATATTGTAGTCTATGATAGGTTCTTTAGATGATCTGCAAGTTCTTATTCTTGATAATTCCTTTGCCTTCAATGAAAGCATTCATATTTGCATTTGTCCCTAGGCTCCATCCTTCTCTGTGATTTTCAAGTTGCAAATGGTCAAGATTGCATACTGAGCAGCAGGACCTTTGGGAAATTTAGAAATATGTCTAGAGCCCAAACAAACAAAATAAAACATCATGAAAAATAAATTGAAAGAGCTCTTCCTTAGATTACATCTCTAAATCTCTAAAAGGTAGAATAGATACAAGACTCTCCTGTCTTCAAACTTTAATGAATTATTCCAGGTGAAAGTGTATTCATGTTCTTAACTTCTTTGTGCTATTCTTTTGGGAGACCTGAAGTGGATCTTATGATGTTTATGATTTTAAAATCAACCAGATAATTGATTTCATGGCAATGCATCCTTTCTTGAGGACTCGGTTGATAGTTGTCTTGGTCCTCTTAAATTATTTCTTGTGTTTAAATAAATGTTATTATTTATATTTGTAAAAATTACTTTACACAAGGCATGTTTGTTTATGGCATTCCACTTTTTCAGGGGAATGCATACTTCGTGTGTGGCATCACAGCTCAGCAATTCAGCCCTGCAAGTGCCCAATTTGTCGGAGGCCAATCAACCTCTTGATACCATGCGAGTCTGCAACTCGACGGCGCAATGAGCCAGAGGTGGATTCTATCCTTAAAAATATTGAGAGATATAACCGTATATTTGGTGGAGGCTCAGTTGGCTTTTTCCAGGTAGGCCAAATGCCATTCACTCTTAATGAATTGTTATTAGGAACTATTAGTTACATGATGTACGCATATTACAAGAAATATGCCTGAATTTTGCATGATTAATGTGCATTTTGGCCATATGTTTGTTTCTCTTTCATTCCAATGGTGACAAGGGTACTTATTCCTGATGTTTTTATTAGTTCTTCAGAACCTATTTTTTTCTGTAATCATTTCAAATTAATCTTGGATTGGACCATTGGAACCATATTATAATATTTTTCCCTGTCCATCAGTCATTGTAGCTCAAAAAAAGGCAGTGGACATTTACCATTCCAAAAATACAGTCCTTACCTTTACTGTGAGATTCCAATGAAGACTTAAACATAGATTCCTGTTTCTCTTATATTATAACATGTGAACCATCAGTCATTGTAGCTCAAAAAAAGGCAGCGGACATTTACCATTCCAAAAATACGGTCCTTACCTTTACTGTGAGATTCCAATGAAGACTTAAACATAGATTCCTGTTGCTCTTATATTATAACATATGAACCATTCCTAGGCAACCAAATTGAGCTTACATGACAACTACTCTACATTGTAGTTTGCTAAAGATGCCCATTACCTGCCCTGCAAACACAGGTAACCAGTTGCATGGATCCCAATTCTAAGAATATTCTAACGATATCCTGAAAAGATCAAGCTTGAGTTATTTGGTTAGTATTTAATAATTTATGACGTGGTTCTGAAATCTTTGATATAATCACCCCAGTTGACACCTGTTTGTTTTCAAATACTTAAAAGTAAAAGTTTCTTACTTTCTAATGTCCAGCTGATTTCAACATATAATCGTTCTGTGTACTGTGGATTCATATGATGTGATCTTCTCATTGGTTTTACCTTATTCTGCAACTGTAAATTTATGTGATGAACCCTTATTTTTGTACACTCAGGCAAAACTATTCTAATCCTCTTTAAAAATATTAGTAACTGTAAATGTTATTTCTGCATTCTATTCTATAGCTGTAATTGAATTTTGAGGTTCTTCCTTATATTATTAACTTGAGATTCTCTCTTAGTTTGTAGATTAATTTTGCGAGGGTGGTCCTTATAATTCACAAGTTTTGAAACTGTGTGCTTCTTCAGTCTCTTCTTGTTCAATTAATCTTCTGGATATTACCTTTTTCAAAAGGTATTTGTTTCAAAGCTTGTGTTGTCCTTGACACCAAGTGTTTTTAGAAACCTCTCAATACATATTAGTACATTCCTTTTTACTCATGGCATCCTCCTCACCAAAAGAATTCATTTATTGTGAGTGAGTTGAAGAGGTATTTTTTCAGAGAATCTGATCCATTTGGCTTCATCAAGCTCAGGAGACAGTTCTGCTCCAAATTATGTGCTAGATGCTATCCAAAGAGATTCTTGCTCGCTTGTTTCAATAAAGTTTTTTGGAAAGATAAGTCAATTCTTTTCAACCGTTTTCATGGTGGCATCCTTAAGAGAAAAGGGGCCCCCCTTGTTCTTAAGCTCAACTATAGTCCTTCTGCTAGAGCTTTAAACTTGGGGGTTTCCCTAAACCCTACACTTCATCGGCTTTGCTAAGAAATTTCTGCATTGCAGCATATCCCCTTTTCGAGAATATGCTAGAGAAATCAAATTTAATAGAAAACATTTCCTTTTGGTTTTTTAAACTCATTTGATACATTTTGTAATTGAATTTTACAAAAAATATGTGTACTTTAAAAAGATTTAGTTTGTTTTAAGTTGCGAAGTTTTTTTCTAGTTTTTGCTGAGTACTTTGTGAGTCCAAGTATGTGAACTATGGTTCTAACGTCACCTATCACATGCCCATTTTCCATTATTTAAATAAATTACATCAATTTGTTTAATTATTTTTCCATTTGCCTTCAATTTTTTTTTGCTAGATAAATCACTGATGAGGGGCAGCACCCAGTATAAAAATCAAAAATAAGAAATGACGCTTCAGACCAACGAATGGGGAGCAACAAAAGGAGACAAAGGAATAAGAAGAAACGGATTCTCAGAGAAGGAGCTGTCACATAGCTTTTGCCTTTAATTAAATAAATTACAATAATTTCTTTAATTATTTGCCAATTTTCCAAAGTCCTGAATGAATTTGTTTTATATTTATTTATTTCTGCATTTTAATAAATCTTATTTATTTGGCTAAAATTTCTGCAAATTGCGAAGGGAAATGCGAAAATTCTGAAATAATTCCAAACTAAGATTTGAATACTGCGAATATCCTGGGAACAATTGAAATCTCTTAAGGATAGTACCAAAACACAAGTGCTACGAAACGAAAGAAAAATATTAAAGCATAGTGCGGAATCAATTAAAGATAAAATTCTGAATGTTATCACGGACAACCCTCTACAAACAAAATGATACAAAATACAAGACAAAGACATCGGAGGGAGAAACCTATAATAGATTTTAGAGCTCCACATTATATCACATGGCCGAACAACATTGCTATAAATCAAAAGACAAAGCTCCCAGCAGCAAAACCAAAGGATCGAACAGACAGCCATCCAGATCGCAAGGGGAATGAAAGTAATAAACCCACAACACATAAAAGAATAGCAGAGAACCCAAGGAAACTAAGAGCAGATGAAGCAAAAAACCAGAATATAGGAAAATTAAGGAAGCATATTCCCCCAAGCACGGAATATGGAAAAGAGAAGAGGAGGAACGTTGAGCAGAAGAAGGAATTGAGAAGAAGACCAAGCCTAGATCAAATGGATAGTAAATCGGAATATTCGAGTGCTCCAATTACCATTGATGTCCAAAATGAAACGGAGGAAGACAAACATCTTGCAAGATGTGGCAGTAATATGCAAAATAATAGGCCCTAAAAAAAGTAGGAAAGAAATTGAGGACTAGGCATGTAAAAACATCAAGCTGAATCATGGCATCAAATATTTACCAAATTTCTTTTTCATAATAGTTTTCCTCTCCAAAGAAGACAGGAATTGGATGCTAGAGAAAGGTGGCCAGGAATTTGAAGGGAATCCAATCTACATGCAGATCTGGGAACCAAATTTTAACCCTAAAAATCAAGCAGACTACACCGATACAAAGTGGATAAGATTATACAATTGGCCACTGGAATATTGGTCAGAAGAATGCCTTGAGAAAATTGGAAGAACCATGAGAACCCTGATAGAAATAGACATACCATTGCTAAAAGAAAATTCCTACCTATAAGCCAGACTCCACATTGCAGCAATAAGACAAATCCCCAAGGAAATCAATTTAAAAACCAAGGCAGGAGTCTGGAAACAAGAAGTAGGAATTGAGATCCCAAAGCTTTACTGCTCAGGATGCAATAGAAGGAACCATATGACAGAGGACTGCAAGGTAAAACTAAAATCTGCCAAAGTCTGGAGGAAGAAGGAAGCCAAAGAAATGGGAAGCGAAGGAAAAACCACAGAACCAGAAAATCCAAATAGGCAAAACCAAATCAAAAGTCCACAGGAAGCCCTTAACGAACCCAGCCAAGCAATATAAAAAATGGGCAAGGAAAATGAAGAAGGTGATGAGGGGGTATTTCACTATCAGAGAAAACCATAGAAAAAAACCCTCAAGAACAAGAAACAGAGGAGAAATATACATCTGAAAGCGATAATGAGGAGGAAGATCTTGACGAATTGGACATCATCAACAACAAATGCATATCCCAATCTGTTGTCTAGATGCTAGACCCCCCAAAGAAGACAAAGAAAAAGAAAGGAAGGAAAACTAATAAGCAGAAAAGAGAGGAGTTAGCACAAGAAAAGGACTGAAAAGCATCATCAAATTTCTGAAAGAAACTAAGGGAGAGGAGCACTCCCAGCAAGAAGAATCATGGTTAGGGGGCTAAATGCCCCGCACCTAATTAAGCGCCAAATCGAAAAATTGCATGTAGATATAGTCGTTATGCAAGAAACCAAACTGGAAACTGAAGGAGAAAGGATTCTTAAATTAAGAGGATGGGATGAAGCATACTCTAAGTCCTTTGGCACAGCGGGTGGTTTGGGAATCATATGGCACCCAGCCAATACAAGCCTAAGAGTAGTAGAGAAGGATACAAATTGGATCATATGTGAAATATCTAGCCTATCGCAAAGTCTGCAATTCACACTCTTCAATATATATGGACCCACAAGGAACCAAGAAAAGGAAAAGCTATGGGCAGCACTAACCTCTAAATTAGAAACTCAAAGAAAAAGCAAAATAATACTAGGAGGAGACTTCAATGTGGTGCTCAGAGCCGAGGAGAAGTATGGGGGTCAAAATAAGATAACCAACTCAATGAAGGAGTTCAAAAATTTCCTAAAAACCAACGACCTAATCTATGTCCAAACAAAAAATGGAACATTCACTTGGTCGAATAGAAGGGAAGGGGTGTGCTGCATAAAGGAAAAGCTACACAGGTTTATATACTCCCAAGAATGGTTGGAATCCACCTTCAACCTGGAAGCCAACATACTTCCGGCAGCTGGATCAAACCATTTGCTCATTGCTCTATCAATCACACCAGAAAAGAAGCAAAAAAGAACCTCCTTTAAAGTGGAGAAAATGTGGTTTAGAAGGGAAGATTTGGTGATTGTAATTGAAAAATGGTGGCAGGAGGCCCCAAAATGCAAGGGCACAAAAAGCTTCATTTTTGGAAATAAACTAAAATTCATTAAAGGGAAGCTCCAAGAGTGGAACAAAAAGGAATTCAAAAATATCTTCTCAGGAAAGACTAATTGGAAGATGAACTAACCAAACTAAATGAGAAAGTGATGAAAGATGGAATGGGACAGGAGGAATTCAGCAAGGAAAAAGATTTGTTGGAAGAATATGGGGAGATACTAGCAAGAGAAGAAATATATTGGAAAACTAAATCAAGAGAAATTTGGTTGGCAGAGGGTGATGCCAACACAAAGTTTTTTCACAATACCTCTAAAATAAAAAAAGCACATAAAAGCATCATAGCTATCCAAACTTCTGATGGGAGGGCTACAGAGGAGGTTGCAAAAATCCAAGAAGAGGCAATTAATTTCTTTAGAGAACTACTTGCCCCAAAAGGAGCAGCAGATACTCTCAGTTTTGGTGAGATCATGGTCAATATTCCCAAACTAATTACACAAGAAGATAATACAATGTTAATAGCTCCATTCTCAATAGAAGAAGTAAAGGAGGTGGTATTCCAAATGCACCTAGAAAAAGTGTCAGGCCTAGATGGTTTCCTTGCTTTCTTCTATCAAAAGTGTTGGCATATTGTGGAGAAGGAGGTGTGGGGAATAGTTGAGGACTTTAGACAAAAGAAGCAATTTATCAAAGACATCAATAATACTGTGTAGGTGCTAATCCCAAAGAAAGAGGTATGCTCTACCTTTGGTGACTATCGCTCAATATTACTCTGTAACACTATCTATAAAATAATCTCCAAAGCATTGGCTAACAAATTAAAAAAGGTACTAGAAAAAATAATATCAGCCAATCAAAGCAGATTTACACCTGGCAGGGATATCACTGATAGCATTATCCTAGCAAACGAAGCCTTGCATACAATCAAACAAGACAAAATACAAGGCATGATGGTGAAACTGGATATAAGCAAAGCATACGACAAGGTGAGATGGAGATTCCTGCTGAAAGTCATGGAGGAGTTTGGTTTCAATAAAGATTGGATACAAATGATATACTGTTGCATCTCGTCAATAAGATATTTAGTCCTAGTAAATAGCTGTGTTCCACGGGGACACGTCCCCTGGGTTTTTACCCCCCGTACCCGTCCCGGAAACGTTTCGGGGATGGGGGACGCCTAGGGGACGGCTGACAGCCGTCCCCCAAAAGACCCCGAAAATCGGGTACATCCCCGATTGAAGGAAACGGCCCCGATTCAAAGGGGGACGGCCAGCCGTCCAGGGGACGGATTGGGGACTCCTAGCCGTCCCTCGACCGTCCCGGGGACGGCCGACCGTCCCCCTTTTTCCAGCTGCGAATTTAACTCAAAAAATAGAAAAAAATTTAATTTTGTTTTTTTTAATTCTTTTCTTTGTGGACCCCACGCCCTCCCAACCCTAATATGGCCACTTAAAACATTTCTTACCTTCATTTGACCTCATTTTAACTTGCCAAAAACAAATTGCAGCCAAGAGCAAAAGTGAAAAGAGAAAGAGGAGGGTTTGAAGGAGCTGTTGGAGAAGAAAACCAGCATTTAGGAGGAAAAAAGGAGAGCATTAAGGCAGCAACCAGCAAGAGAAGTGAAAGAGGTAAGTTCTTCTTCCATTATCTTTCATTTTTTTCCATTTTTTTCCAAGTTAAAATGATAAAATGTATGAATTTTGTATTTTAAAATTTTTTTCAGTTTGCAAAAATCAAAACAAAACAAAATGAGCAGCAATAGTGAAGATAGTGGGCATGTTGAGAGGGGGGAAGAAACTCAATCAGTTCATAGGGGGCAGCCTCAAACAAACCTATTTGATATCCCTTCTGAAGATTTGAAAAAATATGCAAAAGGCCCTTTTAATCCTAAGAAACCTCTTCTTCAACTAGCATCACGTATAGACCAAGGCAAAGGGAAAAACACTGGGGGTAGTAGATTGTGGCAATGTCACATTTGCAAAGATAAATATTATGGGAGCTATACTAGAGTCTATTCTCATTTATTGGGTTTTGGAGGCCATGGGGTCAAGGGTTGTATAGATATAAAAGATTTTGAGAGGATAGAGTGTTATAGATTGCACATGGAGGCCGGAGGAAGGCCTCTAGATCAGCAAATGCAAACTCAATCATCACATTCAACCTCACCTATGCCCTCTATGCTTGGTACTCCTAGTGTTGGTAGTGGTAGTAGTGGTGCGGGTGATGTTCATATTTCCACAAGAGGGAAGAGGAAGGCTACTACTTCTAGTGAGCAGCAAAATACAATTGCAAGTATGTTCAATGTGCAAGCACGAGATGTGGCAGAGTCTTCCATTGCCAAATTTTTCTATGCCCATGCCATCCCATTCCATGTAGCACGTTCTCCCTATTTCAAACAAATGTTTAGAGATGTGGCAGCAGTTGGTACCTCATTCTTTCCCCCTGGAGAAAATAAATTACGCACTACACTCCTTGACAAAGAATATTCTAAGGTGAGTGTGGTGATGGAGGACATGAGACAGTGTTGGATTAGAACAGGTTGCTCTATAATCATGGATGGGTGGACCGATATTAGACAACACCCACTTATAAACATCATAGTCACATGTTCAGCTGGTCCATATTTCCTTAGAGCCATTGATTGTTCTGGAAAGCACAAGGATGCAGAATTCCAATTTAATCTTTTGAAAGATGCTATAGAGGAGATTGGGGCAACCAATGTTGTGCAGGTGGTTACTGATTCAGCACATGTGTGCAGATTAGCAGGTTTGATGGTTGAGAGTGCTTACAAGCACATCTTTTGGACCCCTTGTTGTGTTCATGCGATGAACAACGCATTGAAAGACATAGGGAAGATAGATTGGGTGCAGCAACTGGTTGTAGAGGGTAGAGACATTCAGATGTTTATTTGCAACCATCACACCTCACTTGCCCTCTTTAGGACATTTTCAAGGAAAGAATTTCTCAAGCCTGTAGCAACAAGGTATGCCAGCTACTTTATTTTGTTAGAGAGGATGCTTGAGGTACAGGAGGCTCTACAGTCGATGGTGGTTAATTCAGAGTGGAGTAGATGGTCTATGGCAAGCACTGCAGAAGGGAGAAGCATCAAACTAAAAATTCTTGATGATAATTGGTGGTCCAATGTGAGGTAAAAAATTGTTATTGATTGCTGATTTTATAAAAAAAAAATATGATTTTATTATTTTTTGATTTTCTAAGTTCTAACTTGTCTTTTTTGATTTTTCAAATTTTTGTTTGCAGATATATTTGTTCCATCATTTCACCAGTTGTGGATGTCATTAGATATGCTGATACAGACTTTCCAAGTCTTGGAGAGATTTATGAAACTTTTGACTCCATGCTTGCAAAAATGAAGAAAGCAATTTTTGACAGGGATCCTAATTCGGGATTATATGAGCAAAAAATTAGGCCCATTGTGACGTGGCGGTGGAACACTATGAACACCCCACTTCATATGGCAGCCTTTGCTCTTAATCCCAAATGGTATGTACCTAGACCTGGTAGGATGCCTCCTTGTGATGATGACGAGGTGAAAGAAGGGTTTATGAGGGCCCTTGCAAAAATATATTCAATTGATAAGGCCAGTCTAGTTCGTACACAGTTCACTGACTTTGTTAATCTCCGAGGTCCAACATTCAGCAAACCAGAGGCCAGGGTAGATAGAACTACAGTAGCTCAAAGGGATCCTATTGGATGGTGGTCATGGCATGGGAAGGATGCACCACAATTGAGGACGCTTGCTATTCGCCTCCTTTCACAGGTAATACATTAGATTAATTGTTTAAGTTTTAACTTTTAAGTTTTTAACATAATTTGATTTAGATTAGTGTTGAAGTTTGAACATTTATATAATCATAATTTAAATTGAATGTCCTAATTAGTAAATTAAAATTACTAATTTAGTTTTTGTCTCGTCTCACAGGTTGCTAGTTCCTCTGCTGCAGAGAGGAATTGGTCAACATACGGCTTTATTCACTCTATCAAGAGGAATAGGCTGACCTCTAGACGGGCAGAAAAATTAGTGGCTGTGCATAGTGCTTTGCGACTCCAGGATCGTCAGACTCCTGAGTACAGACAGACTCCAGCATTACGGTGGGATATTGATCCAGAGGATGTCGCACAAATTGATGAGGATGAGGAGAAACAGGAAGGATTGGTTGGAGTTGCATTAGATGAGCCAGCCCCTCACAGTGACAGTGACTCAGACTCCGAGTCTGATTTTGATGCAATGTTGGCAGATGCCGAGTAGCGGCAGCCATCATACTTTTAACTTTCTATTACTATGTTTTGGACACTTGTGACTTTGTCATTTTGACATTTGTAGTACAAACTTGTAGCCTTTTGGGCATTTTATTATTTTATATCATATGCACATTGACTATTTGACATGAATTATGGTCCATGGATGGAAGCAACTAGGTAGCTGTAGTATTAATTTGTTTGATAATTCGATTCTATGATGTATATCTCAATATGATTGGTGATTACATTTGCAACTTTATGAATGTTCATTGTTATGATTATCATTACTCATATGAATATCTGAAATTTCCCTATATGAATCTCTCTCTCTCTCTCTCTCTCTCTCTCTCTCTCTCTCTCTCTCTATATATATATATATATATATAGCCGTCCCCCCGTCCCCTAAAATCCCCTCAAAAAATTGCCGTCCCCGAAACTCGTCCCGCCATCCTGGAGACTCAGTGGAACATAGTTTAAATGCCTATCAAAAAAATTGTTTAATTTATGAATTTTTATATGAAATCTTTTATAAATGCAATATCTTGAAAAATTAGAAACAATGATAATTATTAGTAATAAATATAAAAATCTACTGTTATAATTAACAATTAACAAAAGTTTCTAAAATCATATTAAAAACAAATCTTGTTAAATATATTCTAAAAGTTAAAAATAATTATGTTCTATTTTGAAAAGATTCTAAATTAATATATATTTTTATAATAATATTATAAATTGCATATATTAATATAAAAAAATGATAGCTATTATAAAAATGTCAAAAAGTTTCTAAATTCATATTAAAATTATTCAAAAAAGTTATATTCTATTTTCTAAGTTCTTTTTATAATAAAAATTATAAAATGATATATATTATAAATTAAAATACTATATAATAATTTCTTACAGTTTAATAAAAATATAGCAAGTCAAACTATACGGTCTAATAAATTATATAGCTGTAATATATGGTCTAAAATTGAAAAAACTGTCAAATAGACCATCAAATTCTAGCCCTGCTTCTATGAGACATGCAAGGATGCTAGGAAATGTTATCTGACATTTTCTGATGCGGGAGACATGCCCATATGCATCTCCTAAACAGGGATGCATATCTAATGCAACCGCTTGTTTCCAATATGGGAGATAAGTACCAAGATTCAAGGCATGAGTTTCTCGGTAACTATGAGCATTGTCCTTTGGAATTATTCTTTTTGTCTTTTACCATATGACGTTTTCAGTATTTCCATAGCATAGCTGACGTGCACTTCTAAATCTAGATCAACTGAATGAATTTGACTTTCAGACCTCATACTTTCTATGTTTAAGAAGCTTATATGCAACATGATAAATTATGGGTGATTGGTATGGTCTGACTCAGGATTTTGTGGAAAAAAATGTATGCTTAGTAAATATTGAACCATCAGTATTTTTGGACTCTTATGTAAGAAAGATCTTTATTTTTCTTATTTATCTGTTAATTAAGCTTCATGTTCTCAGAGGTTTATCTCTAAGTATCAGGCCTCTTTGATTGCCTAAATCAAGAGGATTATGATTAAACTTTTAAGATTTTGTTGTCAGATCACTGGAGTTCTTATCTATTTTATTGTCTGTTTTTTGACAGAGGGTTCGGGATATGCCACTTCTACTACGCAGGTTGTCAAGGGAGCTGATGGATCCTCAGAGGGCTCTTCCTCTTGTGTTTAGGGCCCGTGTTATTTTGTCTGTAAGTGTTTTCTCTTCAAATAGTATTATCGTGCCTACTTCTAAATGTTTGAACACAGTACGCTTTGAAGAAATTATTTAGCTGTTTATGCAATTTGTTTTTCATGAAGTATTAAGTGTTTGTAATATGTATCTGAGTTGATTTAGAGACCTTTGCTTGTTCCCTGGCATTTGTGAGACTCAAACATCTGTTGCACGTACTCAAATTCTCTTGCTGCTGTTCGAGAGGAAGAAGAAGAGTCTGTCTCTACTCCTGGGGCAGAGGCAAAAGTTGACAACTGAAGAGTCCAAAGTACAAATTAGCAAGATGTTCCTGGAACAGATACACAAATTTCCAAGCATCTGAGAAACCAAGGTTACTGAGCACATCTACAAGAACTTGCAGCTGCCTTATGAAATGAACCCAATTCTGGAGATGCTCCCTCCTGTGCCAACAAAGAAGGGGTGGGTTTTAACAACCCTTCTGTCAACTCAGCCTGGAATTCAGAAATTGTGTCTTCCGTTTGTTGTAGGAGGTTGACTGGGTAGTTTTATTGCTTTGCTGTGGAGGTTAGAGATTTCAGTTTTGCTGCAGACTTTCTAATTGCCATTTCTCTAGTGAAGCAATTGCTTTGTTGACTCTATGGTACCTCTTGGGCATGAAAATTAATGGGAGCATCAAAATTGATTTTCGAATTGTTAGGGATTAGAGGGCACCGAGAAATATATTCACCATTGATTGCTATCCCTTATCCGTTACAAAGTGATGCAATCTACTAACTTGTATGCCTGCCTTGGTGTTAGTGTTTCTTAGATCAGATTGAACAATACAAGTAATTAAATAATTGCAACATATAAGACAATGAACACACAAGGAAAACCCTCCTCTTGAGGGAGAAAAACCCAGCAAATTAGTCTCTTCTATAATGTATAACAAAAGACAGAAATCTGCTTACAACACAGGCCCAACAATGGCCAATAGAGAGTCACAATGAATTCGCACTTCTCCTTAATGCACAAGATACAAATGAATCTGTTCTTCCTTGAAATCGGACTGCTGTAGCAAATGCGAATTCTGCTCTTCAATGATATATGCGAACTTCTGCTCTTAATGGTAAATGCGAACTTGCTTGATGAAATCGAATTACCTTTTACAATGATAATGACCTTGTACTTATACATCATAGGCGCCTCTTCATTTAGGTCGGCCTTTCTTGAAAACATAAATATAACTTTAGGTTGGCTCAAATTAAGACAAGGATATGCGAACCATAAAGGGTTGGCCCTGTAGCAAATATATTGTTTGATATAAATTAAATAGCCGAGAGGCTATCCATTTAATTTATCTTTCCTTGGGAAGTGCAGACCGAAGTTGTCATAACATCACCACTCCCTCTCAGCTAGGGATGAACTTCCATCTGCACAGGACACATCATATTAGAATGAAAACAAAATAGGATATCACCTCAATGTGATATTAACCATTATGGCTACTTCCATAGATGGTATAAATAAAATCATCACGGATTCCCTCACGTGATGCTGTCATGGAGTCACACACATGACATCCACCATAGCTTTCCCAGAGGGTGGAAACAAGGGCTTTCACCTCAAATCTCTCTCAAATAGAGAATTGCATTATCAAGGGCTTGCACCTCAACTCTCTCTCAACAGAGAATTGTATTATCAAGGGCTTGCACCTCAACTCTCTCTCAACAGAGAGTTGCATTATCAAGGGATTTCACCTCGAATTTCTCTCAAAGAAGAACTCATTAAACAAAGGAACACTGATACTGAGACTCCCTCTCGATCTTGTCTTCAGAGATTGCAAAGAAGACTTCTGGAGATGTACTCCCTCTAGTCATCAACTCAGTCCCTCTAGTGTTTACTCCCTCTTGATCATTTCTTTGGTTGACATGACTTCTTCACAAGATGCCTCAAGCTTTTCATCACTAAGTAATCTCTTATCATCTTCTTCCCCCTAAACCTGTCCAGGAAGCATTTTAGATAGAGATTACTAACAGTCCATAATTATCCAAAGAAATATCAAGATTTAGAATCGTACAAGTTATATCATGAATGAAATTTTTCCAAAGATCTTATGCTAGTGAAAACAACACAATTCAAGAGAATCTACTATCTCTCTTAATTACAAGATCCAAAAAAATGATATAACTCAGCAACCAAAGAATACTTATCTTTTTAACTATTTTGATAGGTCCAAATGCTGGACATAGTGTGATATGTTGTACTTGAGCTCAAATCAATCCGTACCCTTCACAGTTTGAACACAATGACGACCTAAAAGGTACATTGACTTCAAGAGATATCTCCAGTCATCAATGTAGTCCAATGATTGCAAGCTATGACTCCAAGCTTGATCATTTCTTCATTTAGTAAGATTTCGAGATTGCTTGATGCTCAGGTTATCTCAATGAAAAAAAACAATTCATGAACATTATTCAACCATGCAATACTTATCTCATGGATTTCAAAAATCTCTTGAGTAATAGATAATTAATTCATTAATCATGACATGTCTTTCTTTCAATTTCATAGAAGAGCTAATCTCAGCAAAACAAAAGACAAACTTCACAAATTGGCATGATCCTACTTGCAATGAATAAATCTAAAGAATCTTATTACAGTGATCACTATTTACTAGACACACATAATCCTAAGTAAATAATGTCAGAATTGCATAACTCAACAAATTGAATTTTACCCTAGAATAGTAAATACAATCAAAAGCAAGGAATACTTATCTCTTAAATATTGTGAAGGGTGGACACCGTATGATATGTTGCTCTTGCGCTTAGTACACAACCTTCACAGCTTGAACATAGGCCCATGACTAGAGTAGAAATTCACTAGAATCATTTTGGGGAGAGATCTCAATCACATCCGCAAATGAAGCATGTTGATTAGGCTTGGTAGGACATTCCTTCACATAGTGACCAAATTTGTCACATTTAAAGCATTGAACACGAGAGAGGTCCCATTTCTTCTTGAATGCAGGAGCACCATCTAACCCATTATCTCGATTCCTTTTAAATAATCATTTCTTCCAAACTTTTCCTTTCTTCGATGAATGAGAGGCGAGAACATGTAAATCTTCATGCTTTGAACTTTGACCAATGCCCCTTGCCGTTAGTCTCGACTCCTCTTGAATGCAGTCAATCCTCAATCGATCAAACTTGGGAAGTTTAGATCTTGCACTGATTCCTTGAATAAACGACTCCCATGAAAGCGAAAGACCATTGAGAGCAATCATGGTCAAATCCTTGTCATCAACAATATGACCAATGGTAGAGAGTTGATCTCTCAATTTGGAAATCTTCATGAAGTAGGTGACGACAAACTCTTCTTCCACCATCTTAATGTGAAGTAGTTGTTGCTTCAAGGTTAGGGCACGACTGGTGTTATTGATTTCGTACATCTCTTCCAATGTTTTGAACATCTCCCTTGCAATATCCAACTTGGAGACAATCGGGACAATATGATCTTTGACGGAATCAACCAACACTTTCTTTGCCCTAGTATCTTTCTTCCTCCACTGCAACTTCTCTTCTTCCTCCTCAGGTTCAGGAACTTTTGTTTTCACGAACTCAGCTAAATCATTCTCTTCCAAAGTGAGCATGATTCTGAACCTCCATGATGTGTAGTTCGAAATCCCTTCGAGTCTATCCTCGATTTTCAGACCGTTCACCATCTTGAGAAATTTAGAAGATAGACTGAAAAAGAATAAAGTGAGTGTTGCAAACTAAATCTGATCACGATCTTTTTCACACCCGCTCTGATACCATGTTAGTGTTTCTTAGATCAGATTGAACAATACAAGTAATTAAATAATTGCAACACATAAGACAATGAACACACAAAGATACCCTGGGAAAACCCTCCTCTTGAGGGAGAAAAACCAGCAAATTAGTCTCTTCTATAATGTATAACAAAAGACAGAAATCTGCTTACAACACAGGCCCAACAATGGCCAATAGAGAGTCACAATGAATTCGCACTTCTCCTTAATGCACAAGATACAAATGAATCTGTTCTTCCTTGAAATCGGACTGCTGTAGCAAATGCGAATTCTGCTCTTCAATGATATATGCGAACTTCTGCTCTTAATGGTAAATGCGAACTTGCTTGATGAAATCGAATTACCTTTTACAATGATAATGACCTTGTACTTATACATCATAGGCGCCTCTTCATTTAGGTCGGCCTTTCTTGAAAAAAAAAATATAACTTTAGGTCGGCTCAAATTAAGACAAGGATAGGTGAACCATAAAGGGTCGGCCCTGTAGCAAATATATTGTTTGATATAAATTAAATAGTCGGGAGGCTATCCATTTAATTTATCTTTCCTTGGGAAGTGCAGACCGAAGCTGTCATAACATCAACACTTGGTCCTAAAACTGAGATAGTTTCTTAACTCTCCTTTCTTACTTTCTAATGAGATTCAATATATTTTTAAGCTTTCCATTTGCAAATGGTGAAGTGATCCCCTTTCTCAAGTTTTGAGATTAATGAGTTCCTGACAACCATTAAGTGTAGCATGCATAGAGGCTTGAGCTGGTATACATCTTTTAACAATGTGTCTGTTTCAGTGTATAGCCACATGTTTGGATGATGTGTACCTTTGCTTCTCTAGTGATGCCTCTAATCCCCACACTACCTGAGTTATGCTTATTTTCTTTCTTTAAATGAAGTATAAGAGATTTTAAGGGGGACCAATTGGGACATGGTTTGATCAGCAATTTAGGATATGAGTTAATTTATTAAGAAGTGCCTTGAATTATGAAGAGAAAATTAGCATGGCTAGATGTTATGAAAGAGATGGAAGGTTGCGATGGTTTGTGGTTGAGACTGCTAGTTTTAGCTTGAATGGTGGAAGGAGATGGGATCTGGGTGTGGAGAGAGGAAAAAGCAATTTTGTTTTTAAGCTGAAGAAAATATTTGGAGTTTGCTGGAATTTTGGCAGGTCTATTTGAAACCAATTTGTAGATTCAAACCATAGTCTCAGAGAGAATGGGCATTCTATGAATACACAATGTATTGTTTTCTCCATGTTTTTAGATGGTACAAGTTGATTCTAGGCCAATGTAATGTTTTTGACAAATATACATGCAAATATTGTTTAAAACTCCCAGCAAATATTATTTTAAATCAGCTGCCCAAAATACCTTGTAATGCCACAACCGAATATTTAGGGTAAATATAATTTCATATTGAAATATATTTATATCCAAATCTTTATAAACCCCAAAACATTAATGCTTACACAATAACATTCACAGTTCATTATTATACTGCAGATTTTTCCTTATTTTACCCTAAAATAACAAATCCAAAACTATTCTGCCCGAATCTAGCAAAACCACAAAAATTCCATTTCATTCACACATTTACATGGATAACCTAGATTTCAAATCAGGCTCACAATGGAAGGTAAATTGCAAAATTATATTAATATTAAATGAATCAGAAATGCTTAACAAACGTTGCTACAATAGCAATAAAAGATTGAAATACAAGTTGAAATAATAATGAAACCCATGGTTGCATAGTAAATGGAATGTAAAATGTTACAATATGTTTCTATGGCAAACTAGAACATAAATTTTTACATCCACGACAATCACGAGTGTCACATAGACTCCATATCGTTGATATATGCCACCATTAAAGTCCACTATGACCTCTAGGCAAGATCACTCTTTCGGCCCAAAGGGTTTTGTCATTTGGTACATGAGTTCTTTAGGGTTTTCTTCCTTCAACCTCCAACAGATCTGTGGATTTTCATCCTCAAATTCAGGGATTTGCAAACAAGTGCTCAAATCAGTTTTCTAGTTAGGGTTTCCCAATATTATTCATATATATTACAATAATCCTTTTGTTTTGACTTTAAATCCTTAATACACCCAGATGGATTGTTGGAACCTATATAAAATGCCAATACATCATGATAGGTATTCGGTAGAGAATGCCCATATCTAATGGGCTTCATTTTTCCATTAAATTGTGTTTGAAATCATTCCACACATGCTTGGATGTACCTTGGAGGTATGGGGGAATGTTTTTAGCAATTTGCAAATGTCCTCTATAATAATGGTGAGAGGCCCCATGGGGTTTGAACTCTAACCATTGCATTAATGGTCGTAAAGGTCGCTTTCTTTGTTTGCATTGTTGGAGGTACACGTGGATTTGAACCCTAAAGATCAAATAATGTTTCCTTGGTGGGAGAAAACCTTTTCTAGAAGTAGCCACCTTGGATTTGATCATTAATAGTGTTTTGAGATAAGTCGGGATGTAGGTGAGATGAACAATGTCAAATAGGGAGTATCGGAGTTTGTGAGTTGGAGATACTTCATGACTCTTAGCATTGGTCAAAAATGGAGTTTGGGTAGGAGGTATGATGGTAATGATAAGTTTGAAACTTCGACAAGGCAAGGAGAAAAAGTGAGGTTTGGAGGAAATGAATGGTGGGATGGGCAACTCCAATATCCGGATAGGAGAAGGGAATGAAGGTAGGGATGGACATGAGGTATATGCTTGGAGGGATAAGTTTGACACTTCTATAGGCATAAAGGAAAAGAGGAGTTGGGAGTAAAGGCATGCTAAGATGGGGAAGTCTGAAAGCCCGACGGGAAAACAAGGAAAGGTTGAACATAGATAGGAAAGCATGTTGGGACAAAGAACTCTAAAATTTGAAGACTAACAAATACTTAGAAGATTGGGCATGCTTTCAAATTCAGAGATTTCGGGGACCTTATACCATCATAGTGGGAAAGAACACACATACAAAATTGAAACAGGGGAGACACGTGAAATAAGAAATAGGTATTTGGTCCATAACACAAATTATTACAAAAAGGGGACATGACAGCCAACCTTTGGCATTGTAAATGTTTTTCCAAAATTTCATCATAGCACTAACAGGGACTAGCATGGTATTTGTTGTGTGTATTCTCTGTTTGATTATGGCCCCTATTTTATGATCTTAGTAGAGTTGTTAAAATGATATGTTGCTTTGTTAATTTTTTCTAGATGGCATTGGTAGTGAGTGAATATTCTCTATACTATGAAGTTGGAAACATGGTAGATGACGTGTGAGAGGTAAGAGAATAGTCATAGTTGATAGTACTTAGTAGTATAAACAATTATTGTCAGCAAACCTTCTGTTTTGAGACCTTGTTGTATTGGTTTGAAATTTTCATCAATCTTTTGTACCTTCTAATCTGCCTACCCAAAATATGCATGCCTTTCATCTTGAATGCCCCATTACAATTGACTTTAGTTGTTTTATACCTTTGGAGGCGTGTATTCAAATGGAGTTAACTTGTTTGTTACATTAAAATAATATTGTTATATTTAGTTTAATGGTCAAATAAGCTATTAGAATATAATTTAAGTATATTCTTTTATTCTTTTAGTTAGCTTTCAGTTAGGATCAGTTAAAGCTTTCAGTTACTTTTAGTTAAGCCTTCAATTAGCTTTTATTAGTCTCGCTATTATTAGCTTTTTGTAGTTCTATATAAGAATGCATTTGCTTATTATTTTATTCAATCAATTATCTTGGCAATAATTTTGTGTTTATAATTATTTTATGGTATCAGAGCTTAGGCTCAATCTTTTTGGCAAATTTTCGTGTTTTCCTAAGAAGTTTTAAAAAAAAAATTCTTAGATGTTTTGCTCGATTTTTTGAAAAAAAACGAATGTTAATGGTTATAGCTTATACCTAGAAAATTTTGGAAGAGTTTTTGCTCGATTTTTTTATTAAGAAAAATTGTGGGTTTTCTCTAAAATTTCAAGGTTTTTTTCAGAAAGGTTTTCTACTTAAAAAGATCGTAGATTGTTTTTTTTGGCAAGGATTTGAAGAAAAAAAATTGTGGATTTCAGAAGGAAATTGCATAGGTTCTTTGAAGGAAATCACGTTTTTTTTTGGGCTAGATTGCGTCTGTGTCTCAACGAAAATCCGCGGGCATTTTGTGGCAGTTTTTGGACGTGTAGCTTCATTTCGTGGGCCATTTTTTTCGTGGTTTTTTGGCGCCTTGAAAAATTGTGATCTCTGCATTTTGAGGTTTTTTTTTTGGTCAAACCGCGTGCGTTTTCATTTGCAAATTGTCTCTTTCTACTAGGAATCGTGTTCTTTTTTGGGTGTTTCTGATTTCCACGGGTTTCTTGAAGAATCGTGAGTTTTCTTTGAGGCATGCAACCTCTATTCTGGGCGAAGGTCTATTTGGGTTTTCTTGGGACTTTCTTATTTGGTGCGAGGGTTCTCTCTGTGTTTTACTACTCATTTTTGCGACTTGCAGAGTATTTTGTGTAGATTTGTAGAAGTTTTGACGAATTTTCTACATATTCCTGAAGTTCTTGCCAAGGTTTTGTGCCTTTTTTTTTTTTTTTGTTGCAACTAGGGTTTCAACAAAGGATTTTTGACAATTTTTCTTTTCTGAAAAATTGTGCCAGTTTTTTGACGGATTTTTCTAAGAAAAATAAAAATTCGTGAAAAGAGTTTCTGAATTTTTTTTTTGTTGGTCATCAAAAGTTTTTGAATTTTTTCTCCTTTTTTTGCTGTTTTGGCTTGTGGCTAGGGCAGTTTTTTGAGTTGTTTGAAGGTTTTTTTTTTTTGGAAAAAGATCTTGCCTTTTTTTCAGCCTAGGGCGAAGTTTGAGTTTTTGGCGATTTTTTGTCGACACAATTGTGGGTTTCTGAGCCTCTATTGTGACGATTTTTTAAAAATAGAGGGAGTTGTGCCAACTGACCGTCTTGGGTTTCGTGCTAGCTGATCATAAACTTTTACCTTGTTTTTCGTGCTTTTAAAAAACGAGAGGGATGGCGTCTTTGACCAACATCATGTTGGAAGGAAGCCAAAGGTTCAATGGTAAAAACTACAACATGTGGAAGTAGAGGATGTTGACCATCTTCCAATACCTGTGTCTGGATGCACTTGTTCTGGGTACAAAAGCTCTTTCTACCACTGTGGGAAAGGACCGACACAAGTATGATGGAAGTAATCAGGATTCGGTTATGCTTCTCAAGTTGTCTGTGACCAATGAGATGTTACTAGAAATACCATTTGGTAAGTCTGTTGTAGAGATTTGGAAACATTTGAAGGATCTTCATGAAATCTCAAACAAGGGTAGGGCCTTCTTCTTGAAGAATATGTTATTCTCGATCATGATGGACGAGAAGATGTCTTTGCAAAATCGCTTGATGAAGATCAAAGAAATTCACGATCAGCTAGAAGCAATAGGTCGCAAGATAGAAGAAGAAGGCATTGTGGTTATCACACTGAAGAGTTTACCATGCTCATATGAGCACTTTATTGAGACTCAATATCACTTATACAACAATTGACCTGAAGTTCGATGACTTGTGCAACAAGCTCTTGCAGTAGGATAGGTGGAAGAAACAGTTTGGGAGTAGCAACGCCACTCTTAGTGTTGAACAAGCGTTTACTGCCAAAGATGGCAAAGGAAAGTCTGCTTAGCAGATAGGACAAGGCAAATCGAAATGTTTCACCAAACTTACTATAAATAGAAAGGGGAAAATGGGGTGTAATGAACCTACCTATTTTTTGTTTCATTAACGAAATTAAAAGGAAGCTGGGTGAGCGGAAACAACTTCCTACACTAATCTAAGTAGGGGAGAGTTACAAAATTTCGTTTTAACACCTTTGACAATTACAATAAGAGAAGCACATAGAGAATAATGGAAATAGAACAAGTACACAAATGCAATAACAATAGATATACGTGGGGAAAGCCCTTTTGGGTAAAAATCCCCACCCTCCAAAAGCATAGTACTTCTATATTACTTCAAATATGAGTTACAACATAGCCCAAGTACAAAGCTTCTACACAAGTGCTTCGTCACAAACACCTGTTCTGGAGTTAACCTGGCAGCACTACATTACCTGCAAACAAACTATGCATCTAGAAGGTGAGGGGTGTCCAAATCTACATGGCACAATATCCAACGCCTTGGACATGCATTTGGACACATGTACAACATTCCCTTACACCTCTTACAATGGTCAAACATGCAAATATTCTTCTTCCAAGCTTGGGCGCCTAGAATATGCTAAAGATAGCTTATGATAGATGCCTTACAACTATCATAGAATATGTCATAAATCAGCCATAGAATCTATCATAGGATTTGTAAGAGAATCTGTCATAACTGACAAAAAATAGCCAATTCTCTTACATCTTGTCATAACTCATCTTGGGCGCCAATTTTCTCCATGCATTCAAAGATGCCTTATGATGCGTCATAGAATCTATCATATGTCATAGATTCCAAAGTGGGATGCTTATGTTCACTTGGGATGATGATGTGTCATCCAATCACCTCCAATGGGGATGCCACCTAACCGGTGGGTCCCAATTAGTGACATGACACCATAGGCATTTAAATTATATAAATAAATACATTAATTAAATCAATTTTAGGACTCTAAGGTTGAGACACTTTAATCCCAACAGAAATGAGATCCTCTAGGATAGAATTAACTTTCAACCCTTGGGTGAGTCAATTCTATGGAAGATTAGCAATTTCCTTAATGTGTGTGTGGATGGGGGGTAAAGTTCAAACAACACTTTTGGGAGATGAAAATAAAATAGCAAATGACCTCAAATCTGTAACCTAAGACTTGATTCATGTAGATGAAGCATAGCTCTAACATAAACAATCAATTTTGTGCAAATTGGATGAGTGAAAGACATTTAAAACTTGCCTCAAAAATCAGTTGCTAAGTGTCCAAAAATGGTTAATGGGTCCTGAGACAACTTTTTGAACTGAATTTTTGGGAGCCTCGGAAGACAAATCTGAGATGCAATTTCCTACCGGTTTCACTCGAAAATGATGGAAAGTAAATCCGAGATCTAAGTTTCCATGATCTTGACAACTTTTCTTGCAACTTTGACAACTTTTGCAATTTTGCACTTTAGAGATCTCCACTCTTCAATTTTTCTTCAACCTAGGACTTGCAACACAAACATAAGAGGGAAAAATTGTTTGTTTTTGGTGAATGGGGGTCAAACCTTGTTTTGGTAATTAAACCTTGAATTGAAATAATGAAACATGAAAGGAATGATGAATGAACAATTGCTATGTTGCAACTCACCAAATCCTTGAACAAACCTTTGGAAATCTGGAATGTTGATGTTAATCTTGCATGAAATCGTTTCAATGGATGTGGATCTTGATGCTTGAAATATGATTTGAATGTTGACGTGGATCTTTGAAACCTACATCACAATGTTAGCTCCAAAAACATGCATGATGCTTGATAACTTTGACATGATGCATGGGATCTTGATTGCTGCTGTCATAGATTACATACTCTTCGATTACTCTTTGAGTAGCCGAGTAATCTCCAAAAAATTTGCATTACAAGTAATTTCTGCTTTTACTCTCGGGCAGTATGCAGATGGATTTTCTCACGTCAAATTATTGAGTAATCGCCAGTAGCTCGCAAAAAACCCACAAACTTGGCAAGTTTTTGTGTGTATAAATATGTTTGTGTGTGCATATGCATGCAAACTTGGCATCCTGTGTATGTTTATAGATATGTATGTGTGCACAGTGCAGTCCTGAGTATACACATACATAAATATCCACACATTTCCCGAGTATTCCCCGAGTCAAAATTTTTGGGCTTGCCGAGTACTCACTGATTCCGAGTATGTAAACTATGGCTGGTGTAGATGCTTGAGAAATATGCTCTTGACAATAATATTTGCTCTTGTGAAAGTTATCTCAAAAATCTTCTAGTTGATTTGATAAAATAACCTTGTATTTACAGGTATGTATTCTCAATTTTCCAAAATTTAAACATTACAAGCCAACATTGAAATTTGAATTTGGGATTATAAAAATACCACCAAAAACATGTTCTAAATTTAGGTTCAAAGGCCTAGGGAGGACCCGTTCGCCCATGGTCCCAAACACCTATTCCTAGAACACACATTGCTCAAGGTAAATCATTGGCGGATTTCCCCTTCGAAAAATGTAATTTATTAGGCTTGTAGATGAAAAATAGGGTTTATTAAGGCATAATTAAGTTCAATTTAAATGAGGGGCCCAAACAAAGTGTGAAAATGTAAAGGAGTACATTTTTCTACACTACATTTAGCCCCAAATTTTAGTGAGAGGATGACGTTGCGTCAAACTCACACTAAAGTAGACAAATATGTGTCAAGAGGGATCCAAGTGCACAAATGTTGATGGGATAGGATGACAAAGATCAAGGAGGTGGCCAAGCCCCCAGGATCCAAGATCCCATGGCAAACCAGCATAAGCACAAAGGGACACACACAAGATGTATGATATGAAGCAGCAAGACAAGATACACAAACATACAATGTCAAAGTCTAAAAGAAAGAAAAAGGGGTGGATCAAGCCTCGACTGTTTGTCCAACTCGATGTGATCAAGCCTTAGCTATTTGTCCGAAACATGTACAAGTGAAACCCGCTGCCCACTATGCAAACAAACATGCGCTCACACGGGCTAGTGAAATCTGCTGTCCACTAGGTGAGCCCCCAAAATGGTGGTTGATGGAGAAGTCATGCCAGGTCTACAAGCTCCCATACATCAACCATACCAAAGTTATACCTCCTGATAACTTTGATAAGGCGCCACAAAAATGGTCATAAGGCTAGCAAGTTGCGTTATGCTAGGCACTCATGAAAAAGGCTCTACTGGCAAGCAAGTTGTGTTATGCTTGGTGGTTTTGACAAAGGTTATACATGCAATGAGATAGGATATTCAAAGGGGTTTTTCTTAGTTCATGTAAGGTCTCACCTTAGGGAACATCATGCCTAATGTCTCCAAGAGAGGATAAGTCGAGGATAAAAGATTCACAACCTAAGGAATGCAATCTGTAGCATTACCACTAAGAGGAATGTCATATGCTCAAAAAAGTCGCAATCTTGAAGGACGTCAAACCCAATGTCACCAAGAAAAAGACACTTCACATGAATCAAGAGGACCACACTAAGAATAAAAAGCTCACATCTTCTAGGAGATGTATAATATCATCACTAAGATGGAAACATGCAAGCAATGAATGGGGGACAATATGCCCCCCACTTAAAATGTCAACATACTTGCTATGTTGGTACTTTAAGTAGAAAGAGAGGAAGAGGTGATCCTTGAAAAGAATGCACACCTCGAAAAACTAGTTATCCTTGCCTCCCAATCATAAAGACAAAGACAACCACCAAGAACTATCATGTTGCTTCCAAGAGAGATATGGTTGCACTTAATATTGTACCACCATGAATGACAACGAGCAAGACACATAAAACTGCTAATGCCACATAGCGATGAGCAACATGATAGGATGGAAATCAATATCATTGAGAGGAAATAAGTGCATCAACACAAGGAACAGCACCACAATCCTTAAGATGTTGAATTTTATCACTCAATGCCTTACATTCATTAGTATAATGACCATGAACTCGATGATATGCACAAAATGAACTCTTATTGTAAAATTTCTTTCGTGTTCTTGGAGGGAGAGTAATCAATCGAGCTTTGAGAAGCCTCGACAAGATACTCTCTTGATCAATAGAAGATGTTCCTTTCTTTTGTGACAAAGATATCTCTTGTTTACTACAAGACTCTTTAGATTGTGAGATTTTGTACCCTCCCTTAAAGGAGGGTGTAAAATCTAATGAACCCCAATCATTACTTAGATATGTGTTTGAAGATGTCCTAGGAGTGTTTTGCATGATGACATTGATATTTGATGCGTTCGTTTCTTTTGAAGGGCAATAACCAAGACCACTAGTTGTTTCTATCAGTTCAGGATGCACCAAGGTTAAAGTTGGCTTAGAAGAATTTTTTGTAATATTGTTGGTATTGAGTAAAGGATTTTTTGATGCTTTTGTTTCTTTTGAAGGGCAATATCCAAGATCACTAGTGGTTTCTTGTGTGTTAGGCTCTATAGGGACACAAATACCTTGTTTTCTAGCACCACATCCTTTTCCACTATAACCAAGTTGTTTCAAAAGTTCGTAATCTCTTCCATAAATCTTTTCTATTTCTTTTGGATTTGGTGGTTGTTCATAATCAACTTCATCAAAGTTTGTTGTGTAATTTGTTTCTTCTTTCCAAATGAATGTTCTCCTAATTCAGTAACCTTAGATTTGAACCCTGTATTCACATATTAGCACATATCTGTTAGCATTAATATCTAGATATCCAAAAATACAAACATAATCACAAAGACAATAATGAAGACAAATGATGGGCAGATCCGCCTGAAGCTAACCATCTAAGCCCAAGGGCACAAGCATCCTATCAGGATAACCCACCCCTTGGCTCCGAGCTGAATGTCCAACTAAGACCATTCCATTCCTGGAGTGGCGTGCTTAGTGGGAACACTTGTACCTTCTGCCCACATCATCACCTCGGAAGACACATGACCTACTGGGGGAAGCCAACGGAGCTCATAAGTGGCCTAGGCCTACCACCCCTCCATGGCCTCAGCGGATTATTAAGTGGGACCCCCACCCCTCCATGGCCGCAACGGATTGTTAAGTGGGGTTTTTAGGCACCACTTGTCTCAGGCCCTTTCACCCTAGCAAGTTTACAAACACATAGAAGACAACCTTTAACAATCACAAAATACATTTATATTCACTATGGATTCCTACCCATCATTTCATAGGTTAAGCATAATTATGATGCTATTAAAGAAACCATGATCAACTTATTAAACAATTATAATCATGACGATATTAAAGAAAGCATTGTACTAATAGTCAGATTAGCAACATCTCGTATGCATAATAAATTCTAAATAATATGATTAGTTCTCTTATTATTTCTTCTTTTTATGTAAAGAGCATCAATTGATATATATATGCAACCAGACAAATAATGCTTTGAGTAATATAGAAATCAGAGTTAGTCCTTCCCCAGGAGCAAAAATATTTGTGATCAGATTATGGCCTGATGGGAGATAGGATTTGCATATACCCGGTTCATACTTACTTGTCGGGCTATTCCATGAAAATTAGACATGGTAGAGGAGTAATCAGGTCGGGTCAAGGGGATTTCCATTAGATGTATAAAACAGATTGCAAGTTCTAAGCTTACGATATCAAAGATCAAAGTGGGCTATCGCTGAATGATTCCCCTATCTTTATGTTTGAATATGCTAGATATTAAGGCTAAGCGAATAACTTCACCTGATTTCGCTATGTTCCTCTTGTTGGTCTTCGATTTCCTACTCGCTTCCTCTCATCTTCCATGATCCTGTGGTTGACCATCGGCAACCCTATTTCTAGTGTCTGATGCATCGCGTCTTTCAACCAGATGCGTCTAGGACCAATGGAGGTGTCTTTTCGTGGATTCTGTTATGCTTGTTGGGTTCGCTGGTAGCTGATATACCAATGGCGACGAAAACTAAAATCTACGATTATTGGAGCGATGATTTGTATTCAAATGTTCAACCCGATAATTATATTCACGTATTCATTTTATATTAATTTGAGTTGATTCGAGTGTTTTGTATCTTAATATTGATATATTTATAATTGCAATATTACCTTAGGTAATTATAAAAGTGTTTATATACTATAGTATTTATTTAAGATATTTAAATTGCTAGCTTGTTCATATAATTACAATGATAAAAATGGTCCTTCGGTAATAAAAAATTGTGATATGATTGATGGTAAGTGTAATAGCCATATTAAGTTGCAATGATCTATATATTTAATTTATTTATTTGTTCTTCCGATATCACTAATTTTGATGTCATGGGTCCGGGGACATGACATTGTTCATAATCAACTTCATCAAAGTTTGTTGTGTAATTTGTTTCTTCTTCTAAAGTGGTTGAAGTGGATGCTTTTAAAGGTTCTTCCGAATTTTGTGTTGACATTACTGCTGGTTCTTTTCTCTTTTGTCATGATCTTGTATTCTCCCATGAATGTAGGTGTAAAATCCAATGAACCCCAATCATCATCCAATAGTTTTGTGAGTTATTCAATATCCTCTTTTTGTTCCTCTTGCACGGGTTCTACTTTTGAAGTTGGTATCAATGTTTTCAAAGGACTTTCCTTGTCTTTCTCAGTGTGCAAACAATTTTCTGGTTTAGGGTCGACCTTGATTGTATAAACCTTGTTATAAACATACTTCATTAAACGACGAAGAGTTGAAGGTACCTCATTCATCTCGTGAATCCATGGTCTACCCAAAAGAAGATCGTATGAAAGATTTTGAGGCATAACATGGACAAGAGTTTGCAATGTGGCCTTTCTAACTGTAATAGTTAATCTGATCACACCAAGCGGTTGTTTTCCTACATTATCAAATCCATGGATAGATAAAGAGTTTGGTTGTATTTGGCTTTTGTCTATTCCAAGTCTATCCAAAAGGTTTATGCTACACACGTTAAGGGTTGAGCCATTGTCAACAAGGATTCACTTTATCCCACGTCTATTAATGATAGCCACTATCATGAAATCTTCGTGTTGTTTTTGTACTTTCAAAGGAGGTAGCTCACTTTGGTGAAAAACAATGTCTACATTAACTGAATTCATTCCTTGAATTAGGGATGCTACATCATTTGGTTGCACATTAGGAGGGATAGGAACTTGTTGTGAAGCACTTTGAAGCATGTTATGTTTGATAATTAGGTGAGGCTTGAATAAGATCCCATAAGGATATCTTAGCGAGAGTATTTTTAAGTTGTTCAACAAGCTCATACTCCTTCTCTCTACGTAAAGGCAAACGAGGAGCACTAGGCAAGATAGGTTGAGGCAATGGTAATGAAGTAGGAATGGTTTGCGGTTGCCTATTATTCCTTGTATTATATGTGTGAGCAACAATATTGTAACTTGGTTGCTGCGAAACATTGCTACTATCAAGTTGCATTGTAAAATTCTAGATATCTCCTGGGGATAATGGTTGCTTTTTAGGTGGTCCTATGATAAGAATAGGTTTGTTTTGAACTTGAGGTTGATATGAGGGTGGGTAGATGGTAAGAAGTGGCTTAGGAGATGACTTGGGAGGTCGAATAATTAGAGGACTTGTAGGACTCAAGGGATATCTAATGTTCATAACCTCAAAATATTTATCCTTATTTTGATGATCTTTTAGCAAAGGGGAGTCTAATGTCACCTCATCATCTTCATCTAATGAAGCCACATTACTATTGTTTGAAAGGCATGTATCAATTCTATCGTTTTCTTGCACCATGATATCTTCCCTAGTAGGAGAGCTTTTAGGAGAGGAGCAAACAAGATGATCATCACATTCCATGGTTAGATTTTGTAATATAACTTCATCACAAGTAGGGGAGGCATCAAGAGAAGAATAACTATGATTTCCTTGCTTATCAATGATTGCATGCTTTTGTTCAACGATATATTCCCAAGTGGAAGAACCATTGGGAGAGGGAGAAACAAGATTCTCATGACTCTCAACGAGTGGGTCTTTTAACACCAAAATATCCTTTTCACAAATAGGAGAGATATTAGTAGAAGAACAAATGTCATGATTGTCTATGATTGCATCCTTGTTCACTAAAACATTCTCACAAGTGAAAGAGATGTTGGGAGATGAATGGAGACTAGGTAAAGTGATGTTAAGAAATGATGTCAATGATCTCATCTTCTTGTGTCCTAATATCTTCCCAAGTGGGAGAAGTAGATGGAGAGGGACAAACAAGACTTTCATGATTCTCACTGACTGTATCTTCTTTCATCAAGATACCTTCATCACTAGTATGAGAGGTATTAGGAGAAGAACAATTATTGTTTTCATGATTATCCATGTTTGTACCCTCTTGTATTATATCATCCTCACAAATGGGACAGATTTTAGTGTTTGAGTGAAGGATAGGCAAGGTGATATTAAGAAATGTGTCAATGGTTTGGTTCTCTTGCACTAAGATATTCTCATAACTAGGAAAGATAGTGGGAGGATAGCTAACATGTTTCTTACCTCATTTCTTTGCTCTAAATTGTACTCATAAGAGGGCATGTTGTACTTATACAATCCATTCTTAACCATGTCAAAACCACATCTTTGAAAAGGAAACATGCTAACATGAAAAGTAATCTATCCAACTTATGCAATGCTTCAAAATGTAACACTTGTCTTGTAGGTTTGATGATTTTGAATATTGAAATGCAATAGAGTTTTTATGAGTTTGCAACAAATGAGACAAAATAACACCTTTTCTTGCACATATACTAACTGTTTTTTAGAATTTCAAAATACAGTTTGAACAAAAATAGGAAGCTAAAATAGAGATTAAATGCACTTAGAAATTTGTCAGAATGTTTGTTCAGGGACTCATTCACCCGTGGGCGAATGGGTCCTTGCTCGGGGTTTTAAAAATTGAAATTTTCAAATTTTGGACGATGTGATTTCTGTATCTAGTTTCAGACTGTAACTTCTATGACAAAATTTCCCAGAATTTGATGACCTAATGCAAGTAGAATTAATGACAAATGATGAACTATATGACACTTTTTGAAATGCATTTTTGACTCAATTTTTGAATATGAATGATTGAACATACACTAATGTGCAAGTACCATGCAAAATTAATGTAATATGCATGCAAATTTTTGAATTGTGAAATTTAAACAATGCAAAAATGCAACTTTAAAACCCTACATGCAATGCAAACTAATGCAATTTTGACAACCTTAAATGAGATGCAAAGCAAACTTATGCAAATCCTAGATCTAGGGTTTGGATGATCTCCAAATAAAAAATTTGAATGCTCAAAATGTCGGGTTCACCATAATGAAACATAGAAAAATAGGGTGATAGGTCCAAAACATATGGTTTTATACTAAATTTGGATTGTTTCACCAAACTTACTATAAATAAAAAGGGGAAAATGGGATGTAATGAACCTACCTATTTTTTGTTTCATTAAGGAAATGAGATCCTCTAGGATAGAATTAAATTTCAGCCTTTGGGTGAGTCAATTCTATGAAAGATCTAGCAATCTCCTTTATGTGTGTGTGGACGGGGGGTAAAGTTCAAACAACACTTTTGGGAGATGAAAATAAAATAGCTAATGACCTCAAATCTGTAACCTAGGACCTGATATATGTAGATGAAACATAACTCTAAGAGAAATAGTCAATTTTGTGCAAATTGGATGATGAGTGGAAGACACTTAAAACTTGCCTCAAAAATCGGTTGCCAAGTGTCCAGAAATGGCGAATGGGTCTTGAGATAGCTGTTTGAATTGAATTTTCGGGAGTCTTTGAAGACAGATCTGAGATGCAATTTCCCAATGGTTTCACTAAAAAATGACGGAAAATAAATTCGAGATCTGGGTTTCCATGATCTTGACAACTTTTCTTGCAACTATGACAACGTTTGCAACTTTTGCAATTTTGCACTTAAGAGATCTCCACTCGTCAATTTTTCTTCAACCTAGGACCAACATTGCAAACATAAGAGGGAAAAATTGTTTGTTTTTGGTGAATGGGGATTTGCCTTGGTCAAACCCCGTTTTGGTAATTAAATTTTGAATTGAAATAATGAAACATGAAAGGAATGGTGAATGAACAATTGCTATGTTGCAACTCACCAAATCCTTGAATAAACCTTTGGAAATCTAAAATGTTGATGTTGATCTTGCATGAAATGGTTTCAATGGATGTGGATCTTGATGCTTGAAATATGACTTGAATGTTGACTTGGATCTTTGAAACCTACATCACAATGTTAGCTCCAAAAACATGCATGATGCTTGATAACTTTGACATGATGCTTGGGATCTTGATTGCTGCTGTAGATGCTTGAGAAATCTGCTCTGGAATGCTCTTGACAATAATATTTGCTCTTGTGAAAGTTATCTCAAAAATCTTCTAGTTGATTTGATAAAATAACCTTGTATTTACAAGTATGTATTCTCAATTTCCCAAAAATTTAAACATTACAAGCCAACATTGAAATTTGAATTTGGGATTTTAAAAATACCACCAAACCCATGTTTGAAATTTAGGTTCAAAGGCCCAGAGAGGACCCGTTCGCCCATGGTCCCAAGCACCTATTCCTGGAACACACATTGCTCAAGGTAAAGTGTTATGTGTTGGCATTAATTATTGTCGGATTTCCCCTTCGGAAAATGTAATTTATTAGGCTTGTAGATGTAAAATAGGATTTATTAAGGCATAATTAAGTCCAATTTAAATGAGGGGCCCAAACAAAGTGTGAAAATGTAAAAGAGTACATTTTTCTACATTACACATACTAACTACCCAACTACTTTCCTAACTAATTACTAATTTCATTAGACTAATTCTAATGTGATTATTACATAATCACTTACATTATTGATTAATTATATTACCTATGTTATGCACTAATTCCTAACATCTAGTGGGGCTACTGCCCAACATGCCTTATGTTGCTAAGATGTCCTTGGGGAGAATTGAACCTTGGTCTCCAACATGAGAATTGAGAGGCCCAACTGGTTGACTATGCTTTTGTTGAGATATCCTTACATGGTGTTACACCTATAGTTATTTTATTGTTGTCTCTAATGTAGGTTTGAATGGATAGCCAATCTTTTGGTATGTTTTTCATACTTATGTATATGCTCCCAGGGCACCATTGATAACACTCTTTTGCTCATGCTTTCAATATTTTCAAGTTTATATTTCCACCCAATTTGTACTTAAACTACTGGATTCTTTTCTTTTCTTTCCTTAAACTATTTATGGACCAAACACTATATTAGATGCTGCAAGAACACGCTATCAATTTGGAAAAGTGGTTTGACTTCTAGCCAGACAGTGAAATCAAGGTATATGGACCATTGATCTGATTTTGTTAGATAATGACTTATGAGTGAGTCAAACCATTTTATCATTACTCCCTATATATATATATCCCACAACTTTCAGTCTTTAACTTCATATTATAACATCTGGATTAATTTTGGAAGTCCATATCCTTCCATATTCACCTATTATCAATTATCTATCAACTAATTTTCTTTTTTGATAGATAACCTGCAGCATAGGGCTGCTCAATATATTGATTTGAAATAAAGTTTTACTTAGTATCTTGGGCTTCTGCCCTTTATACACCAAAATCCAGGCATAACTAGACATGGTGTGGCTATACCTAATGTATTTTACTTGCTACAAATATTCATTTCTATTGCTCCAAACAAAGACAAATTCCTGAGCTATGTTTGTAATCACTTCATCGAGATCCCCCAAGAAGTTTTTCTTTATCAGCTCCAGCGAGAGCCCTCAACATTTCCTTCAACCCCTATGGCGGTTGTCCACTACCAAAATATCCTCACCTAGCACCCATTTCACAGCCTGCAAAACAAGTCCATGATGTATTTTGTAAACCATCTTTAAAGTTTGGTTTGTGATTGTGCCAAGGAAGGCCAACTGCCTTTGAGAGCTGACCAATCTTATTGGGGTGTCCATCTCTATTCTGTCATAATACTTAGCTTGGATTTCTTTGAGCTGAATGTCCTATGAATGATTTTGCCAACTATATTACAAACTCAATCTGTTGGTGTTTTAATTGTTTCAAACACTGCAACTCTTATGTGAATTACAATTGTATAGTGAAGGTCTTGCGATGAGGCATGATAAATTGTTCATCGACAACTACCATCATTTGACGAGATCCACCTAGTCCGACCCGTGATCAAATTCATGAGGCCAATTGTTCCATACTAAGGCATAATTTCTTATGCTCTACTTAACTCAATTGGGAATGATTATCTCCAATCATATCAATTGTGTCCCATCGAAATTTGTTCTATGCCATCTTTCATTATGTTGGCTAGTTACCCTCCACGTTAGCCTCATGGTTTGTGGTTGGCTATGTGATCTTTTAGTTTAGTTGTCAATTCTAATGCTGTATCAAGGACTTTCAGTTTCTAACTCTGTATTGATTTATTTCTAAGGGCATTTATGACGATAGCTCAATCCGTTTTAATTTCAAGTTTGTCAATTTTTAGAATTAGACATAGGTTTAGGCTGAAGATGAGGGCTTGCAACTCAGCTTCATTGTTTGTTCTCGTGGATAATGGTTTTGAAGCCCTGTAGATCACCTATCCATTCCAATTCCTAATTATGCAACTTGCCCCAGAGATGCCCAGATTGCCTCTTGACACTCCAAAATTTAGCTTATACAACCCAAATTGTGGGGGTCTTCACTCCACCGAAATTCTATTACTTCGAGACTCAACTCCCCAACCCCATTAAGGCTTGGTTAATCCTCAATAAAACAACCCTCTCCTCTTGTCTTTGGATCATATAGGAAATCTAGAAGGAAAGAAACAATAGGATATTCCAAGAGAAAGACATGTGTATGCCCTCCTTCCCAAACAAAGTGGAAGCTGCAATTGTGGAAATTATGAACTGTAGGATTGGAAATTAGAGAAAACGATTCAACACATTAACGGGGTGGGGCAACATAATGATGAAGAATTGGTTTGGATTGCGCCCTCTCCCTCGTTATTGGGCTTGGGGGAAGTTGAGTCTTGTATCAATAGAACCTTGGCCGAATGGAGACCACCACAATTTAGGCAGTATAAGTTAAGTTTCAATGGGGCTTCAAGAGGTAATTTGGGTGTCTTTGCGGCAGGTTGCATCATGAGAGATTGGAATGGACAAGTGATCTACAAGGCTTCTTCGAAACCATTATCTAAGGGAACAAACAATGAAGCGACACATGCCCTAATCAATGGCTTGAAACTATGCCCAATACTAAAAATCGAAGAATTAGAAATTGAAGGTGACTCAACTATAGTCATAAATGCCCTCATAAACAAAATCTATACAGAGTTGGAAATTGAAAGCACTTCTTAATGTAGCTTTAGGATTGACAACCAAGTTAAAGGATCATGTAGCCAACCACGTCTATCGTGAGGCAAACTGGGAGGCTAACTCATTAGCCAACCTAGCAGCAGATGGCATATAACCATAGTTGCCGCGAGATTGGTACGGGTATCGGTACGACAGTTTTTTGAAAATAGGAGACGGGGGGTACTTGGAGACGCCATTTTTTTTCTAATATAATTTTTTTAAAATTTATAATATATAGAAAATCTGAAAATATAATGACATTGAACTTTCAAAACAATAGTAGTAGTAAAGTTTAAGAATGAACATTAACTTTAAAGTTAAAATACACAAAATGTCAAAATTCAAATCTAAATGTCATTGTCACATTGTGTCAAAGAGCCAAAGAGTTCATACTTCAAATTCCATAATCATAGTTTTAACTTCTAAGTTCACATTTGACATTACATATTCGATTACATATTGAAATCAGAAATATTTATAGTTCGATTGGCTAATATGCAAACAAAAAACAAAAATCAGAAATCTATCTGATATCTCATATCATCTACACCACATCAATATCATCCATGTCAAGGTCCTCAGTTATGAGGCTCTCCAAATACTCATCACTCTCTAACTCAGGTTCCTCTGCTGGTAGCAGAACTGAGGGTAAATCAATAAGGCCATCTGGTTCAACCACTTCATCCACTATGGCTGCAACATCTTCATTAGGTGAAATTTGGTCCCATTTTGCTAAAGGACCCTCATTGTATGCAGGATCTACACGAGAGAGAAGGCGAAGTGAGCTATGAATGTACACCATGTTCTCTGCTTTCTTTGACCCCAATCGGTTCCTCTTTAGTGAATGAATAAAACCATAAGTACTCCAATTTCTCTCACAAGATGAAGAGCTAGCTACTTGTGAGAGTAATCTTATAGCAAATGATAGTAATTCAGGTGTTTCACCTCCATGGTTCCACCATCACTCTATAGGGTCTTTCTTTGCTCGCATACCATATAAAGCTTCCACGGAAGAAAAGTCACCATGCCCACGTGAAAACTTATTCCATTGACTCCTCATAACTGATGCTTCCTCACCTCGGCCATATATCTTTTTTATTGCAGCCCAAAACCCCTTCATTACGTCTCTATCCTCATATGTAGCCCTCTTATTGGTCTCTTGTATATTATGCCATTTAGGATTTAAGGCATAGGCAACACAATGAAGGGGTGTGTTAAGTTTGTTCCATCTTCCATGTAACTTTTCTTCCATCAAAGGATATAGTGAAGGATCTTTTGCATCTGTTATGTTCTTAATTCTTTCACACATGGAATCTATTTCTTCATAAATTTCCCCCAAACATGGCTTGTATAAATCTGCAAATTTGATCACCTCACATATGGGCTGAATAAAGTCCACAACAAATCTAACATCAGCCCAAAAAGGGTCATCAAGTATCATACCTCTCACCTCAACTGCATCATTTGATGTAGATTGCCTCCAAGCTGCCCATGTATCACTAACAACCATGGAATACAAAGCACCTTTCACTTCACAAAGACGGTGAAGAAGAATAAAATAAAAAGCAAACCTTGTATCAGCCGGTTTGAGAAGCTCCACCTTGGCAAATTTTTGATAAATAGCTTGTGTTTGGTGATGGTTGCATATAAACATTTGAATTTTTCTGCCCTTTTCTATAAGAGCTGAAACCCACTCAAACTTGCCAATATCTTTGAGTGCATTATTCAACGAATGCACACAACATGGTGTCCAAAAAATATGCTTGTATTTCTTTTGCACCAACATGCCTGCTGCTTTACAAACAGGGGCAGCATCTATAACAATTTGGACTACATGTGATACCTCCTCAATGCCATCACATAGCTGGTTAAAAAAATACTTTGCGTTTTTTTCTTGCCCCAAACAATCTAATGCCTTCAAAAAATAAGGCCCTTTGCTGCATGTTACCATAATATTAAGTAGTGGACAGTTTCTAGTATCCGTCCACCCATCCATCACAATGCTGCATCCTTCTGATGCCCACACTCTTTTCAATGGTGCAGTTTGTTGCTCTAATCAAAATTTTTCTTTATCAACTAGAGTAGTGCGAAGCTTTCCATACATAGGTGGTCTATATCCAACTGGTGCATTGTTGATTGCTTGGACCATCTTTGTATAGAAAGGTGATCGAGCAAACATTAAACGGTATTCCATTGGCATAAAAAAAGCGTGCAACTGCTGCATCAATTGCTTCTCGACCTTGCACATCAAATAATCTGCCAATGGGGTTTGAGCTACCAATGTGTGGCCTCTTGTGAGACTGAGAACTTTCTCCTGCTACATCTCTTGAAGACACATCCAACTCTGCCTCTCTAATTTGAGTTTGATTTGCAGCAACTGCCCCTGTTACCCTTGTTGTTGAAGCGTGAGAGCTCATATTAGAAACTTTACCATCAACCCTTTCTTGATCCCTCACAGCCTCATATCGGTCCACCTCATTTATACAAGGATCAACACATTTTCCAGGTATGTGAAGGAAATGAGCCCTCACCCACGTGTAAGTACCTTGCCATGACATTGGGCATAATTTACATGAGATCGTGGATGTTCCACCTATACCCTTCGGCCCTTAACATGATCAACATACTTCCACAACGGATACAAGCCGGCTTGTTTGTTTCCCCCACTTGACATTCTTGATTCAATGATTCAAAGAATCAAATTCTACACACAAAAAAAAACAAAAAGACATTATGATTAGAAATGGCTGTAGCTAGAGTTATGAAAAATTAAAAACTAAAAGGAAACAAAAAATAATAAATTTAAAAAACAATGAAAAATTGAAATGGCTATAGGCTGTAGCTAAAGTTATGAAAAAGGAAACAATTTTTTTTTTTAAAAACATGTCTTTGAGGAAATTATTTAAATGAATCATAATTGCACAATGCAGTATGCACACAGCATGAGCAGTAGCACACTCAAAATGAATCATGAAGGCCATGGAATCTTTATTTTCAATCCAGTATTAATTTATAGTGCAAGCCTATTTTTCAGATTGTTTTATTTAGCATCACCGAGTGAATCAATCTCCGCAAGGGCATTGCCCCTGTTTAAAATCACGGAATATCATAGTGCAAGCCTATTTTTCAGATTGTTTTATTTAGCATCACCGATTCATAGGCACAACAATCTCCGCAAGGGCATTGCCCCTGTTTAAAATCGCGGAATAATTGCGGAATAAATATTCCACGATTTTAAACAGGGGCAATGCCCTTGCGGAGATTGCCGGGATAAGCACGGGAGAGTGAAAATTTCAAAAACCAAATAATAAATTTTAAATAATACTTACCAATGCCGTCACCCTCTCCCAGTTTAAAAAATGCGTTTGAGTTGTTTTCTTTTATGTTTTTGCCTTTACACGCGGGAGACTTCATGGGAGACGTGGGAGACTTCATGAGAGACGTAATTTTTTTGACCCGGAGACGTAGGAGACGACGGGAGATGTTTGAAAAGTTTCCGAGCTCCAAATTAAGTCTCTGAATATTGGTGCGGTGTCGGAGACGCGTCTCAGAGGGGGGGAGATGCGTCTCCCGGCAACTATGCATATAACAAATATTAATGGGACATAATTGATAAGACAGAGGAGTAATCTTCCCCAACAAAATTGAGCAGAGTGTTTGAAATTATGCCTCGGTAAGGAACATCTTTGCCACACGATTGTGAGTATGAATTAGGGAAAGGTGGATCTAGCCGAATGATAACGACTGGTGGCAAATAACTTATAGCATGCCACATCAAGAGGCTTCCACAATATGATTTAAACTCATTGAGATTTGCAGATTACAAAACAACTACGACGGTTTGAGTTGGCAATATAGTTGGTATAATCATTTAGATGACATTCGGCTTGGTTGGCTTGTGCACTATGAAGAGGAAGCGACTCATAAACACCAAGGAGAACTGAGTTGGAGATGAACATAAAGAATTTCAGGTTGAGCTTTATGTCAAGTTAGAGGTAGATATTCCTAATAAACTTGTCAGTTCTTAAAGGTAGATGGCCTTACTTGGCAAAATCACAAATCAGAAGTTAAAGATGGTGCTCAAATCACAACGCGGTCTTATCCTGTTGGCGGTGAAATGGGTGTTAGGGGAGGATTCTCTGGTAGAGGACAATTGCTATAGGGTAAACACAAATGTTTCTTCTAGATTTGTGGCCTCATTGTTGGACTGGGGTGAGTCAAAGGAAATGGTGAAGGCTCTCTTGCAAGAGCTGATAAAGAAAAACTTCCTGGGTTACGTTGCCTTGTGATTTGGGAGGCAAGGTTAGGGGTTGGCATACCATTACTGCAAGATATAAGAAGGTTTCTGGAAACTGAAGCAGTTGTTCAATGGTTCCCTTTCTTTCGAACTTCAGAACCAACACTCTAATGCAACACCAACACATGGCAGAGAAGGGGTGCTCCTTTCTGAAGAAAATAACGAATCTATAACCCATTCACGGGCTTGAATGCATGTATGACTTCATCAACCAAGAACAGGAAGAGGAGAATAGGTAAAGATTTTAGAGTAAATTTAATAGTTATCTATGTAAAGTAGGATTGAAGTAGCAAAGAAATAGGTCAGAATTTTGCTAATGCCTGATGCATTAGAAGTTTACATATGTAATAGGCAGACTATAGTAGTCAAGGTAATTCCAGGTTTAGATCGGCTTGGTTTTGCTATGTAAAGGGCAGGAGCCCATAAAACTATGTAAAGCTTTATTTTGATTAATATATGGAGCAGCCCTATGCTGCAGCTTATCTATTAATTTATTTATTTATTTAGGTTTAATTTAGAACTATTTTATTTACTAAATATATGTGTGGGAATACATAAATTTCAATTTTTAATTAAGAATTCTTAGATGAAAAATCATCAATGAACTCATCTATCTTGAAAAGAAATTAAAATTCGAACATAAAATCTAATGACATAATTCTTTATTTCTAGGTCATGATGTACATGATAACTTGGTTGTTCGTTGTGAAGCTATTCCTACAAAGGAACTTACATACCAAAACCTAAAAGTGAGGGTTGGATTTGAAAAGATAACCAAATTTATACATTCAAACCCTAAATGAATGTTCCAAGATTAAGATCTAAATATATCTAGTCATATTTATATTATGGGAGTGGTCCCCAAGATTGCAGGTTACCTATCAAAAAAAGAAAAGATTTCGAGTACTAGTTTCCTGTATCCAACCAAGCCGTCGTGTAGTCCCCTCCAAGGATTTTGATATTTTCTGATTGAGTGCATAACCAAGTTGATATGGTAGGGACCGAAGTTTAGTGAAAGTTGAACTCATAGCTGAAACCATTGTAAATTTTCTACGTTGAAATTTAGTATAGATATTCTCATAAGTCTCCAAAGTGATCTTATGCTGAAAATTGAATGGGTTAGTTTCGCTGATGCCCTGGACCTTTTTGATGCTGGATGGATTGTTCATGGGCCATATTTGTGGCCTCATGTTGTCTTGCTCATTTGATGTAATTTGGGTTTTATGAAACTTTCAGGGTTATGAAATCTTTCCTTCCATTCCTTCAAATATTGTTGAATCAGTTGAAATTTATTGCTTCTGAGAGAAGAAACAGGGACTAACTTTAGTGTTGCTATGTTTTGTCATTTTTTTCCATTGCTCAATGTGGCAGAGATGTCTGGTTGCATCTGATTAGTTTTGCTTCAGAATTGAATAAGTGTTCATGTTCTGTCCTCCCTTTGAGAGCTCCGCCGAGACTGCTAAAGAGTTTTGTTGGCACTCCAGTATCTCTATTTGATGAGGAAAGACTGGCTCCTATGTTTTTCCTGGCAATAACTTGATTGAGATTTTGACAAGTGTTCATTCTGAAACTATATCATTAGCTAATCTAGAGTAGTTTATCTAATTCTGAAAAGAAATAAGAGATTCAAAATTTCAAAATGAAAATTTTCAAGCTTTTGTACATTAGTTAGGTTGGTGCCATGTAGTATTTGCTACTATAGCCTGTAATTATAAATAGACTTTAGCTAGGTGTCTATATTGGTGATAGCACATGGACTGGAATGGAGTGTTTTCTTTTTAATCAACAGGCTGATCTCATATTAACACAAATTTTGGGGTAATTGAGGATAGATTGTTGGAGTGTGATCTCAGATGCTGCAATTAATTCCATCGATGTTTCCAATTCTTGTAGAGAGTGCAGATGAAATCATACAGGAATCTTAGATAAATGTTCTGCACCACCACTTGCTCATTCTTTGTCTGGAAATATGTCATTCCTCTTAACAACTGAATCTTTTTCTAATCAGTTTATGTCATTGTATCTTAGCATTAGTTTACAGGTAAGATGAATTGCTTTTACGGAAAAGGTCTCAAGTAGTTCAGAATATTCACGAAAGGCTTGTCATATCATTTTTTTTTTGTATCCATGGCAAATAACTAATAAATGACGTATTTGCAGTTTGCATTAGTAGCGATCTATGTTTTTAGTCCTGTGGATATTCTTCCAGAAGGTATTTCTAACTTTATCTATTTTGATAGTCCACTTAAGTTGATCTCTTTCTGTGAATATCTTGCGTGAAGACTAATCTGTTTAATTCTTGGTCTATACTTCTCAAATTGTGATGGTATGGTCGCCTCTGAAAATGTGACAGGGATCCTGGGCATTGTAGGTCTACTAGATGATCTCTTGATAGTACTTATTGTCATTTTCCACTTGGCTACATGGTATCGTTCGACACTTTTCTATCGACATGGTGGTCGGTGACAGTAATAATGAAGTTTGAGGACCATTGCGGTTGTTCAAGTCAATTTATTTGGCAATTTGCTGTCTATATCAAGTTTTGTTCTATATTATGTATATCCTCTATCTTATTTTCTCACGTTATTCTATTTTGGATTAACATACCAATTATTTTTACTTGGAAATAGCTACACATCTTTACAAAAGGGAAAACAAATTATTATAAATTTCGTATAAATGCATTTATCTTCAGAATTAATCTATTTTCTAGCATAATGCCATTAATCCTAATGCCATTGAGGATTACTATAACATTTTCTATATTTCCATACACAATAGATTTGTGAAATTGTTGATTTAGCCCCATGACAAATAATGTGGCTGTAATGCCTTTTACATTTGTATGTGGTCATAAAGCTCTCCAAAGCTTTAATTAGGGACATGACTGTAATTTTGTGTATTGTTTTAGTTTCCTTCATTAGTATTTGGAAGTCAAATTAATAACATACTAATGTAATTTACCAAAATTGGTTTTGTTTGACTAGATTGAGAGTTTTGGCAATTGATTTTATTCAAGTAGTTTTCTAAAATCTCCATCTAATTATGCCAATTATTATGTACTTTGCTTGCTTCACTGAAGTGTTTTTTATGATTTTAGACTTCTTTATTCAAGTAGTTCGCTAAAATCTCCATCTAATAATGCCAATTATCATGTACTTTGCTTGCTTCACTAAAGTGTTTTTTAATGATTTTAGACTTTATTGGCATTGCACAAGAAAATATGACTTTTCACTTAAAGTTTGGTTATTAAGGGATCAATGTTAGTAAATGCTGTACTAAAGACTATCCAAGAATGTAAACATTCAACGTGTTCCTCCGCAAAAATGTAATCAATACCAATTCATTGAATTCCATGTTCTTGTGAAGTTTTTAACATCACTTATGCAACCCCTTAACTTGTAATTTTACAAAATCCAGACAACCTCAGATACTTGTGAATATGTTTGCATGTTTGCTTCTATAGATACTCACAAAAATGTAATAATTCAGAAGTTGGTTTTTCACATGGATATCTAGTGTTACATTTTAATTATGTTATTAAGTTGTGGGAAACTTGTATGTTAGTGTATTATACGTTTTTGAAATTGTTTTATAATGTAATTATAATTAGTCAAATAGTTAGGTCTAAGCATATGGCCAATTAAGTGGTCACAATTTAATATGTTACGAGTAACTGATTTGTGACATACTAAAGTTGAGTGTACCTATGATAAAGAAAAGGCTAAAGGGGCCACGAATCCCTAGGCAAAAATCAATAATTAAAGCCCTCTAGCCAACAGAAAATTAAATGTTTTTAAACAATACAAAATCATCAAAATAACCCCCTTTATAATCAAATTTATCCAATGTACATTCATATACATCTCTCATTGATGACTATATTTAGAGCAATGAACTTCACCTATCAAAAGTATGCTAAAACTCATTGTGATCCATACCTCATGAATGAATTACCATATATTAATTGGAATACAATGTTGGCCAAAATGCAAAAACATTGTTTTTTTTTACAAGCTTATCATACACCATACATGGTTATTTGTTAAACTTGCTTTATTCACTATCCCAAGTGAGAAATATTTAATGTAGATCTTCAACTTGAGGAGACTATGATAGTAGACAAATAAAAGGCTCAACCACATTTAATATTTCCCCTTTCATGAAAGTTAGATTTTCAAAATATGAAGGGGACTTAAGGGTCCCATATACAATGACACATACTTCCATGTTAAAACAACATAAATTGCTAAGTGGTCCTTGGTTTATTGTTTGAAATTGAATAGTTAACATTGTTGAAATATATTACATCTTTAGGCTTTAGGTTAGAAGAAATAAATATTAGGTTAGTTAATTGTTAGTGAATAAATTAATCGTTAGTTTTGGGAGTTATTCCTATGAGGGGGTTTGATTAGTTTGATATGGGAAACAAAGACTTTAAAAAGCCAATGCATTTAAATGTAATATCATCTTGAACAAATTAATATATTATTGTTTGTATTATTTTGTGCAATGGTTTGATTTGGTTGTTTATGTGTACTCTTTACCATTTTTAATATGGTATTAGAGCAACGTTCACATGTAAGCTTGTCCAACAATGGCCAATTAAGGAAATGTATAGGTGAGCACATGGATATAGTTGCTTTATGTTGTGAGCATGATAGTTGGAGGGTTTGAAGTGCAAAATGAAGTTCAATTTTTGTTGAAGTCAATCCAATTGATTCAAGTGATCCAAGATTGAAGAAACAAATGATTAGTGTCCTGGCACAATAGAAGTGTGGGTGTATGAAACTAGAGCAAAGTAGTTCATTTGTTGTTGAAGTCAATTCAAGTGATTCAAGATTGAAGAAACAAATGATTAGTGTCCTTGGACAATAGAAGTGTGGGTGCATGAAACCAGAGCAATTGATTGATGAGGAATTCGTTTTATGTGGCCAAATTTTGTAATTAAATGATTTAGTGGAGGCAACACTATCATCGTTGATAGAGATACAATTTTTTGTGATATTAATTTGTAATCAAGGTGTTGTTCCCAATTTGCAGCGACCTTTTACAAGCGACTACCATACACAAAATTAGGTTCCTATGTGAAGAAAGTGCACTTGAAGGGTTCATGTTTATTTGGAGTTTATGACTAAAAGGTAACTTCTTGGCATACATTTTCTAATTGAACAATTATTTCTTTGTGCAAGGATCTTTATAATAGTTTGTGGGGAATCAAAGTTTTTTTAAGGAGATGTGTATCTCTAAAATCCAGTCATTAGAGATTTGTATATGTTGCCAATGATAGGGAAGGAAAGAAAAGACATTGAGGTTAGTGATTTCTCTCTACAAGATATATAGTTATTTTAGTACAAAACCTTGCAACCTTCCTAATGTCATATTACTTTTGAAGATAGTACATTATATAAGGACATTTAAAAATGTATTAAAGAAGTTTTTTAAGGAGTTGATTTGGAGATATTTTGCTTAAGAATAGATAAAGTTGTATCTATACTATAAAAGAGTGCATTTTTGGTTGAATCTAATGTCTACATATGGCTTTTATTTTGCATTGCATGCAATCCTTGAAGAAAGATGACCATTAAACTTTGACTATTTGGTAGCACATGGTGTCTTGAACTACATTTTGTTTGATGTGAAATGCTGCACAATATATTGAAAGAGAAAACTTAAACAAGGTTATGAAATAGATGTTGAAGATAATGGAGGATACAAAAGCCAAAGAACCCATCAAGCTTAAAAGCTAAGTGTATCTTTGATTGGAGGTAGGAGGTATAGGAGGCAGGAGCTATTTTATCATCTCGATCCACAAATGGAGTGTTAGTATGGACAATTGAGTTGGTTTTGATTCATAATTGGTTGGTGGTTTTGCTATTGTGGATAATTGAGTAAGTCTTGATTCACAATTGGTTGTTTTTTTTTGTGGATAATGGAGTTCATCTTGATTAATAAGAGTGGTATACTTGTGGATAATGGAGTATGTATCGATTCATAGGTATCTTGCAGGTTTTACAATTAGGAGATCCACTGGTGTGTTTGGTTTCGTGTTTCTTGGGTGAACAAGAAGAATTGGTGGAGAAATGATTAATCAAGTCTTCAAGAGGGCTGCTATGATTAACTCTTGCAATGTTCCACCCTTTGTTCAGATTGATGTAATAAGGGGGGGGGGAGAATGTTGGAATATATTATATCTTTAGTCTTTAGTTTAGATTATAATAATAAATAAATATTAGGTTAGTTAATTGTTAGTGTAAATCAATTGTTAGTTAGTTTTAAGAGTTATTCTTGTAAGGAGGTTTGGTTAGTTTGATATGAGAAACAAAGGCTTTAAAAAGCCAATGCATTTAAATGTAATACCATTCCAAACAAATCATTGTATTATCATGTTTAATATTTTGTGCAATGGTTTGACTTGATTGTCTGTGTGTGCTCTACGATTTTTAATAAACATATAGTTCATTTAGGATCAAGTCTTGTTGGGCATGATAATTTAGGTACTTGATGCCACAATTGCAAAAATGACATAGTAAGATGTTTCAATCCTTCAAAAATAATTACATAAATTATCATGGCATAATTTACATAGAAGGCCAAGGGTGGAATGAATCAGTGAGGTGTTAGGTAACAAATTGGTTTTAACTCTTGTTGATTAGAACTAGCTAGTGCCTTATTATGAATCTATAAAAAAAATTGTGTTCTTTCTTAATGGCATTGAGAGGGTATTTGGTTTGGCACTTATTATCACCTTGTTCTTGACTATGTCAAACTTGTGTATTTCACACTCAATTCACATGTCAAACATATTTAGGGCAACATATAGTGAGATTAACAAAATATCATTCAATTATCTATAAGTGGAATGTAGATAGATGTCTTAATTCTCAATGATAGGCATATGCTACAATTATAAATATGTTATGTAACATAGAACAATAATTATTGCAATCATAAAAAAAATTAGTTGAATCAATGATGTAGGAGCATCTAGGGTGTAAGAGCAATCTTGCATCAACAAAAAAAAATGTTTTTTTAATAAGGGCTAAATTTGGCAAGTTACTATTTTTAGTCATTCTATATTTATGCACATATGGGCACAAAATCTTATAGACCTCTGGAATGGTAAATTGAAGCCAATGGTGAAGAAATCACTTCAATATCATTTATCATTTGAGAGATTAAAATTTCAATTTTCGAAAATCTTTGTTAAAATGTTCGAAGTCAATTTTGAAGCACCTAGAGGCTCTGGATGGGCTTAGAAAGTGGTCAAAAATAAAAATGTACCAAATGATACCTTTTTAACGATCAAGCATTTCCTTGAGAGCTTTTAGGATAGGTATTATAATTGAAAATCTGATTGTCGGTTTGAAATTTACGACCCTGCGAAGTTGCACTACTAAATATAATAAAATTTCAAAATTTCTTCTAGTTGGGGTTACACTTTCTATAATATTCTAGGGCGGTTACGCATTCCAAATAAAGGATGCAAATGGGGGTTACAAAGGGGGGGCGGAGTAGAGTAGATTGTGGCTTCGATTTGTAGATTTATGTAATAAAAAAGCCCATGTGATGTCAGTTGTAACATTGTATTTTAATTTTCATTTTAGTGATAATATAAAATCTTTGCTTTTTTTTGCATTTTGTTTGTGCAATTATCTGTTGTTGTTGTGAGTTTCAGATTGTAAGGGGAGTACCCTTCATAAAATGGTATTAGAGCAGGAGTTCCTAAGTGTGTAGACCGATCGCCGAACGTGAAGCAATCTACACCAAGACTTATGGTTGTGGGTCTGTGAGAAAAAAGATGCCTCCATGAAGAAATCGTGGTGAGAGAAATGTTGGGGTAAAAGAAGAGGGTTCTAGAGCCCTCCAGAGACAAGTTCAAGCATTGCAAGAGGAGCTACGTAGAGGAGCTGATGTTAGAAGAAGAGATGAAAGTGAAGATGAGGCTGAAAATGAAGAGGCTTTCAAAGAAGAAGCACATGATGTAATAGACCCTAGAGAAGTCAGATTGCTTAGGGCCACTTCCAAGATTGGAAAGAGGTCGAAGATAGAAGTTTCAATTTTTTTTGGAAACCTGAATCTAGAGGAGTTGATCGATTGGGTCAATGCCATGGAAGAGTATTTTGAGTATGAGGAAATAGAAGATCCAGAGAGGGTCAAATTTGCAAAGGCCAAGATGAAAGGTCATGATAGTATATGGTGGAAAGAAGTTCAGTTGGAAAGAAATAGAAGAGGAAAAGAGAAAATAACAAGATGGGACTAGATGGTGGAAAAATTAAAGAGATAGTTCATTCTTATGGACTATGAGCTAGATTTGTTGAAGAAGATGCAAGGGTTGAAGCAAGTAGGGAGATCTGTCAAAGAGTACATAGAAGAATTCTACAAGGTCTTGATCAGAACAAGCCATTTTGAGGCCAACAAGGAGAAGGTTGCCCATTACATTAATGGGTTGAAACCAAGCATCCAAGAGGAGTTGAGTTTGGTAAAGATGACCACGATTGAAGATGTATATTAGTTTTCCCTAAAGGTGGAAGAGAAGTTAAACAAAATGTTTGAAAGCAAGCAAAGGGGTGGAGGTCATGGTGGAAAGACTAGTGGACGATCATATGGAGGCCGAAGTGAAGATCAATAGAAGACTCAAGGATCCAATATTAGTCAAAACCAGAAGGGAGATAATACCTACCATCCTTGAGATCAAAATAATGGAGACCAAAGAGGAAGAGGAAGATTTGGATGAGGACCGAGAAGAGGAGGCTTCTGTGGAACCTGTTTTCACTGCGGAGAAGGAGGACATAGAGGCTACGAGTGTCCTCAACATCAAGGGAGGACAAATAGAATACCTGGAGGTAATGCTCGAGTTGCCCATGTAGATGAAGATGCTCAATCTTCACATTTTGAAGATGCTAAAAGAGGAGAGGCCCTTGTTGTCAGAAGAGCCTTGCTGAATAAGGAGAAGGAACCAGTTCAATGAAAGAACCTATTTCGTATTCGATGCAAGTGTGAAGATAAATTTTGTAATGTTATTGGTGGAGGTAGCATTGGTAATCTTGTTTTAGAGGAAATGGTTACTAAGTTGTAGTTGGAGAGGAGAAGGCACCTAAATCCATATTGGATCGCATGGTTGTAGATTGACCATAGAGCATTGGTCAATAACCAATTTTTGGTAAAGTTTAAGATTGGTAATTATCAAGATGAGGTTTTGTGTGATATTATACCTATGGATGTTTGTTGCATGTTGTTAGGTAGAGTGTGGTAGTTTGATTGACGAGCGGTGAATGATGCACATGCCAACACCTATTCCTTGACAAAGGATGGCGTTCTTCATAAGTTGAAACCCCTGAAGGAGGTTGAAGAAAAGGTATGCAGTAATGTGAGGATTTATTTGGTTGATGGAAGAAAGTTCCTAGAAGGTATGAGACATGAGAATATGTGCTTCACATTGATCCTTAGAGTTGATAAATAAGATACTAATGAGGTACCTGTAGAGGTTTCAGATTTGTTGAATGAGTTTCAGGATGTTGTTTCTGATAATTTACCTTAAGGTTTTCCTCTAGTAAGGAAGATTAGCCACCAGATGGACTTGATTCTTGGAGCTAGTTTGTCGAATAAGGCAACTAATCATATGACTCCTGCAAAGAGTAAAAAGTTGAGCAGACAAGTGCAAGAGTTGTTGCGAAAGGGATCGATTAGAGAGAGTTTGAGTCCATGTGCAGTACCTGCATTACTAGAACCAAAGAAGGATGGGGAATGGTGGATGTGTACAAATTCTAGAGCCATCAACACGATCACCATCAAGTATAGATTTTCCTTGTTGAGGATGGATGACATCATGGATTGTTTGAGTGGAGTTGAGTACTTCACGAACATAGATCTGAAGAGTGGTTATCACCAAATCTAGCTTAGAGAAGGAGATGAATGGAAGACAACCTTCAAGACCAAAGAGGGTTTGTACGAGTGGTTAGTCATGCCTTTTAGGCTAACCAATGCACCGAGCATATTCATGCGACTCATGAACGAAGTATTAAAAGGGTTTCTGGGTAAATTTGTCATTGTTTATTTAGATGACATTTTAATTTTTAACAAGACATTGGAGGGGCATTTGATGTATATCAGAAATTTTTTTCAGAAGCTAAGAGAGGAGAAGTTGTCGATCAATTTGAAGAAGTGTAGTTTTCTGAAGAGAGAGTTGGTATACCTAGGATTTGTTATCTCAATAGAGGGTCTTAAGATGGATCCAAAGAAGTTGAAAGCTATTTTTGAATGGCCTACACCAAGGAGTGGTATGGAGGTGATATATTTTCATGGTTTGAAAAGTTTTTATAGAAAGTTTAGCAAAGGCTTCAAAAGTATTTGTGCACCTCTAACTGAAACACCGAGAGGGGATAGAAAAGAGTTTAAGTGGACTATAAGAGTGGCAAAAGGTTTTGGTATGTTGAAGAAAGTTAAAGAACAACTTGTTTTGGCACTTCCAGATTTCAACAAGGTATTTTAGGTAGATTGTGATGCTAGTGGCAATGCCATTGGAGTTGTTTTGAGTCAATAAGGTAAACCCATTGCTTATTTCAGTGAAAAGTTGAATGATGCAAATAAGTATTCTATTTACTATTAGGAGTTTTATGCTATAGTTCAGGATTTGAAGAAATGGAGACACTATTTTTTTTTCCAAAAGTGTGTTTTATTTATTGATTATCAAGCTTTACAATATTTAAATAATCAAGGGAAGTTGAATCAAAGACATTTGAAATGGGTTGAATTTTTGTAAAGTTTTACATTGTTGGAAACTTGCAGCCATTTAAAGGCAATTTCCACATAACCCAAAATAAAAATTTATGCAACAAAGTATTCAGAATCCACATGCAAGAGAATAGACAACATACCCATGAAAATATGACACATGATATACCTTGGGAAAACCCTCAAGAGGGAAAAAACCCAGCCTCCAAAAGCATCCATCTCTCATGTATTATTCAACAATAAAGATTACCATACATCTTTAGAGCCTCCATGAACACCATTGAAGCAACAAGCCCTCTCCATGCAATCCATGTGAACAAGCATGCAACCACACATCCCATGCCATGCTTCAAACCTCCACAAATGCTAACCAGAGCTAACCTGCCAACTGATCAACCTAAACAACTATCCTTGTGGTTTCTTTTATAGACAAAAGCTCCCACAAAACCACCAAGTGGTATTACATTAAAAACCATGTGACTAAAACCATGAGATTACAAAACCATGTTCCCACATTTAATACTGGGTACTTTATTTAATTATTTTCCCCAATATTAAATAATTACATTTTTACAACTTTAACTTATGTCCCAATGTTACATACAACATAAAATGTCCCCAAGAATAATTACATTAAATATATTATGCAAGGTGTACAACACACCTTTTCCTAACATTCTCCCGCTTGTTGTATACATTGCATAAGAGGAACAAGTAACCTCAAAACATGAATCAAAAAGAACAATCCATATAGCCACATATACCATCAAGGAATCAAAATGCTCCATGTGCTCCATCAAGATACCTGCAACAAGAATCAAAGTGACCACCATCCCAAGAATGAATGCTCTCATCCTCCATCATGCCAATGCACAAAGATAAGAAGCCATCGAATAGAGAAGTCACACAATCTGTCACATCGAAGCATAAGTCCTGCCTCAACCGATATCCCAAACACATACACTCAATCCAAAGGTATCAATATGCACCAGTAGCTGTCAAGCTACACAAACCCATAGCTGAAATAGAATCCACAAAAAATGCCAACACATCCAGCTATCCATACCTCCAAGGTATACAAAACGTAGTACTCATGCCATAAACATATACACCCATAAAATGCAACCATAAACTCCAAGTGCAAACCTGTCAAAGAAGGACATACACATCCAAGAGCTCCCACTGCATGGATAATGCAAATCTGAAAATGATCAAGGCATACAAACTCTACCAATAGCATCATATAGAAAGTGTAAATAACATCATGTAGTACCAAGGAATCATCCACAATGATATGTAAATCTGTAAATCAATAACCTGTAAGAACAACTCTCACCACAAGTCTCCATAGCTCTCCCAAGTTCTTCACACCCAACAAAAGAAAAAGAAAAAGGAACCTCCATGTCATCACCCAAGAACATAAGTGAAAACACATGATCACAAGCTAGTGATCACAATAGCTCCAACCAAACCTCAAACCAATGTAATCTGAAACCAAACATACTAGAAGATAACCAAGACCAAAAAAAGAAACTCTGCACATTATATACTTGTAGATAATCCTCCTACATACGCCTCTAAATGCCAATTGTGTCAAGTATGATCTCCTCCACAACACCCCAAAATAAAAGCCATAACAACCCCCGATCGTTCAATCACCAAGATCAAACATAACATATGTATCATGTAATAAACATGGATGTAAGCCTCTCAAGCCAAAGAAGATCAAACTAAATCCATTCCCAATGAAGAAAATAAGCCCACTACATCTCCTAAACTCAACATCAATGAATGTAATCACAATGCATAAGGAGATAAACATGCCAACACTCCTCAAATGAACCCTCCAAAACCATATATCCATAGCTCAAGATCCATATGTATGAGAAGATAAAGCATAAACATAAAGCACTTGAAAGAAATAATGGGCAATACCTCTCAAGTGAAACCACCAAGTAGACCAAGAGTGGGGAATGAGAATGCTCCTCCAAGACATCCAAGTCATCATGACTGATATAAGAAAACTCTCCTCATAGGTCCAAGTTGAACTCACGACCAACCAAGGTGTAGGCTCCTCGGACTTCCTACTGAAATCTCATAAAGAGTAACCATCTCAACATATGTCTCTAACCATAAGAGAACTCAAGCCTCACCTATGTCTCCAAGTATCCATGAGTACCTGTAACTAACCAATCCCTGGAAAACTCCAAATGCAACATAGCACCATCATGAAGTAATCAAGAAAATGATCAATGTGCCCAATACCAAGAGAACCAACCAAGATCAAATTCATATATCCAATCACGAATCAGGGACACAACCATGACATCATGATCTCACACCTCCTCAAAGAAATATCATGTGATCCAAAGAATCATAACAAGTACCTGTATCATGCCAAAACTCTAATGTGTACAAACAAGAGTATACCATGACATAATAACATAACCATCATATCATAACAAGGATCACATATCAGAATAACAAAGCATGACACCTCAAACAAAGACTAAAGAAGTCCTGCATGGAAACCAAAGATGTCAACATATCCAAACCACATGAATATAACCATCCTTTGTCAATAAAATGAAAAAAATGCCAATGAACCCTTACTACGTAGAAGTAGAAACCAAGAGTCCATCCATGACACCAATAATCACTGTAGAAGATCATCCACCATCAAATGGTGAATGCACATCACTGCCAACAACTCCTATTGAACTATGGTACCGAGCTACACATGGCATCATGAAAACCATCCTCTCCATGAAGATCATCCAATTCTACACACACAACTAAAATGTCAGTAACATAACAAGTAGAACCAAAATATCCAAGCTAAGAAGATACCTACAACTGCCAAACCATTATAAACATATCCAACACCGCCAATCCATCACTATCAAAAGCTCCCACTAAAAAGTGTAATCAAGCTATCCATGAAATCATAATAAAAATCTCCTCATGAAGATCAACCAGAGGCCCTCACACAATCAACGAACTCAAATGTAACAAGAGCTCCCAAAAGGAAAAGTAAAACCATGATCCTCATACCAAGAAGATACACCACCACAACCATAATAAAAAACCAATCCAACACCACCAACAATGCACCTGCATAAACCATCATGACATGCCAAAGTATCTAAAGCACAAGCAACATCCATGATACCATGATCACCACCAAATGTATCAACAACTCAAACCAACCGTGTCCACATATCTGCATAACATAGTCAACTACATAGGTCTTACATCATGACTGTACCTAGTAATACCATCTCACCTCCTCAATATGACAAAAAAACCAACAAACCAAGTGACTAAACCAAGCCACCAAATTGAATATGCATCAACACTGTGTTGGCGTTTCAAATCGCACCTCTGGAATGCATTCTGGAAATAGACAGCTATGTGCAGTAAACTGCTCTTCGAATTAGGAGGGGAAGCTCCCTCTTTTGCTGAGTTGCATAAATAAAAGTAATCTAAACTTAATTATGCCTATCTTTTTGGTTCAGCTGCAAGAACACAAGGTTATAGAACACTAGATGTTGCGGTTGAGGTTTTCCCTTTAATGAAACTAGACAACTACAACTTAACCTACGCTTAAAACGTTTCCGCCCTCTCAAGTAAACGCAGAGCAAGAGAGTTTGGAAATGGACGAGTTTGATTTTTGACAAATATAATTAAATAAACTATTCTTCAACATACGTTTTATGACAAGCTAAAAAAGAGATCATAAAAGTATTACGGAAATATGAGACTTTTATTTCAAGGCAGACAACGCACGCTCAAGATTTTATTTACTCATACTTCTAACACAAAACAAAGAGATGAAAATTTGAGATATTTATATCAAGGTAGACAAAGCACGCTCAAGATTTTATTTACTCAAGTTTTTGGAACAAGGATTAAATTTCGGGACAGCAAGTTGTAGCAACACGCTTGCAACATGTGATCAACCTAATTATAATCAATACAACACATGCACTAAACAAGTATTTGTAGCTAAAGAGGCATGCAAACTTGCTCCTTACACAAAGTGAACAATACTAAATGATAACAAAGAGAAGGTACTATGACACTTATGTCTTGTTATCACAAGCACAGTTCCAACTAAAATGAGCAAACACTGCTCTTATTTATAACTAAGCAGAGGAGTAGGAAACCCTAAAATCTCTTTGCTTTTACAACTACTGCTTGCCAACATGCAAGCTTTATTTCTAAATCTAGAAGAGATTAAAACATCTAAACCCTAGAAAGCTTTTAAAGAAAGGAAAGTGCCAACTCGTGACAACTTGTTACAATATTTTATTTCTATCCTCAAAGAATGGAAAAGATTTGAGACAAGAATAGAAAGAAAGCATGGAAGATGCTTCTAGAAGAAAGCAGATTTAAAGCTCAATCACATCCGCTAAAAAGCGGGCAAATTCATCTGAAGTAGGAGTGTTGATGCTATTAATAGCAAAATGCCGCTTTTCCAAGATTTCTTCGCCATCTATAATTGATTTCAAGAAATCTTCACTCTCATTGGCCACTTTCTCGAACCTTGCTGACATCATGGAAATCATCATCATTCTCCCAACACTGACCTCGCTGCCATGCAAAATACTCTGAAACTCAGCTTGGACTACGTCAAGCCCAATGTAGGAACCATCCTCAAGGCAATACTGACAAGAAATTGCTGCAACTACTTCTCTGACGAACCTAAGAGTATCAACAACTCTTTGTTTATACGCTGCAAACTCCTTAGATATTCTAATATATGTGTTCACCCTGAAAAGATGACTTTCTTTCCACTCCAGGATTTGTCTTTTATGTTCTCTCGCCATTGTAGAGCCACAAGCCATCTCTAAATCTGCAATTATGATTTCGTGCATGGGCTTGAACTCGGCTATCAGCTGTTCAAAATCTTGGATACCTTGACGTAAATCATGAGCCTTGTATCTTAACTGGAAGACTTGTGTCAGGACCTCTTTTCCTTTGTTGATGATCTCTTCAACCCACTCATTAGTTTGTTTACCACAAATAATTAACTGCCTTAATTGCTGCTGATCAGCTGGTGTTTCTAAGACTTGAGGTAGCAACTGAGTTGTTTGTGAGGTGCCTTGGATAAGATTTGATATACATAATCGAAGTTGACAATTTTCATCCTTGAGGGCTGCCTTGTCTTCTCCATCCTTTTGCACTCTTGAATGTTTTATGTTACCATCTTAAACAAACTTATATCAGCACGTCGAGTACTTTTACCAAGGTTTGCTTTGACCATGATAAAATCGTCAACATCCACCTCATCTCTGATTTTATCTTCAAGAGGCGTAGCTATCTCCATGACCATTTCACCCTCGAGATTCCTCTCAAAATGCATTTGTTTCTTGGCCTTCTTCTTGGATGCTTCCTGGTATATGCTAAGGTCATCAACATTCACCTGATACGAAGGCCTTCTTCTTGTCCTTCCCAAGGAGCTCTCAAGCCAAGATGTAGTATTTCTATTAACATCCAAGGGAGGAGTAATTGTAACATTGGCCTCTATCTCCTCATCTTCCAAATCAATGTGAATTGGCAAAGACCTAGGAGATGGTAGTGTTTCTTGTATCAAAGGTTCATCATGTTGCACTTCTTCTTGAAGTACAGGCTCTAGTTGAGGAACTTCTGTTTCAGCTGTAGGCTGCTCCTGTATAACAATCCCTGTATAATCCAAGCTCCTTTTAGCACTCTTTGCTGATCTACAGCCCTTTGTGACCTCTTGAGATTGAACTTTTTCTTTGTTCTTTGGTTGCACTCTTGAAGAAGAGGGAAGAGATGAATGTTTCTTTGGTGGCTCTGCTACTGGAATAGACTCCCTTCTCTTTAGAATCAAGAAAGTCTTACTGTACTCTACAACTTGTCCTGTCCTTTCTTCTACTGTGATACATTCTTTATGAGCCCAGTTGACCTGTGGAAGAGGTTGCTACTCAACCTTATTTCTAGTGTAGGTTGGAAGAATTACATCCCCATCATCATCTGATAGCCCTTCAATATCTTCTGATAAGCAATCTTTCATTTGATGAAGGGTTAACCTACTATGACTTCGCCTTCACACCTCATACTCATCCCTGCAATTAGCCCAAAAGTCTTCAAGTGCGGGAGTATGAGCATGGTTTTGACCAAGTTTTGATGCATATAAGCCATGGGGATCATATAATCGTCTCTCGTTGAAAGGCTTGAGACCAAACTTATCTAACTCGTTACCCATTAGTTTAGCTTTTGCGGATGATCTATATGTGTAAATGCCTAAAGCGAAAGGAAAGCTGAAGGCTGGTCTCTTTTTGTTACGCAGACGGGTGTGAACATTTGAAATCTGCCTGAAGAATTCCATGCATACTACCTCATCTGATGGATACCTCGGTAACATAAGTGGAGCCCCTGAATAACCGTACACCCTTAGGTAAGTGAAAGTGGCGAACTGAATAAACCAATCTGCCCATTCTGATATTGCAGCCCTAGCAATGGATGAGATGCAAACATGTAGCTCATTGTCTAGGTCCTGCACTTTATAAATCAAGAATGCTTCATTCACCCTTTTGTAATGACGTGATGCAGCAATGAATTCCAACTGAGTGTAGTAGTTGTAGACATGTTGAACGTTCAAAGAACCTTTTGTGTTTAACCCTCTGAATTTACCTTGATAGGCAACTAAATAGACTAGGTAGGAAACCATGTGAAATGCATGTCTATGAAAATACTTAGTTATCTGATGATGTAAGCAATCACTGATCAATGTAGGCCAGTCATAGAACTCTGTCTTTTTCATTATACGAGGTATCACATAGAACATCCAAGGCTGAAACCTTGTTGCATCTGCTTGACCTGTAACTCGATTGAGTAGGGTTATTATGATGGTGAATTCATCTTTGAATTGTCCTCTTTCGACATCCTTTGGCAATGTAGAATGTTTCTCTTTCAGCCATCTATGTGCAATCTTCTTGCTATATTTATCTTGATGGTCTTCCCATATCCTTTCACATTCTTCCACTTTGATGGTGACGCTTCCAGGCCATGGTGGAATGGAGAAGCATTTCTCAATCATATCTGGTTTTAGTCTGAAAATGATTCTCCCATCAACTGACTGTATCTCCCTTGTAGCTGGATTGTAATGCTTGATGCAAGCAATTATGAACTCTAAACTCTGTACTGAGAAAGGTATGGATGCTGCTGCAAGAAGACCTGAATGGGCGAGATGCTTGATGGTGGTATTGCCTGCATCTTCTAAAGGACGTATATTGAACACTGATTTGATGTGATGCAAGTCTGTCTCGGCTGTTTCAATGAAATCACGATAAAGAATTGATTTGGTCTTGAACTCTGCAGGAGTGTATTCCATTCTGAAAGACTTGAAGATTGACAATAAACATGCGTAGGTTCAGACAAATTTTGGCAAACTTTCTAAATTTAGCTTGTTGATTTTTCTACCTCCAACGGACGAATTTTTGAGATTTATTCTGAGATATGGGTTTTGACTAGAATTTCGTTACAAGCCAACCCAGATCATCCATTTTTGAAAATATGAAGTGGAGACTGAAAAAGCAACAAACCCTAATTTTCCCCAAAAAAGCAGAAAAAAGCTGACATCTGGGTATTGTTCTTGAGCATAATCTGAATGGACCCAGTAGATTAGATTTTGAAAACCTTGGTTTCTGACTGAAAAAGCAACAACTTTTAGTTTCTCTGAAAAAGCTGAGGTATGGGTTTTGTCCAGAAGAAGGTTTAGCATAGACCCAAAAGACTAGAAATGGATGAATATGAAGTTTTCCCTGACATGCAAAATAAAAGCAATTGCTGCAACTTAGAGAGAAATCTTCAACAATTTGTCCAGAAGATAGAACAAAAATGGATCAGCTTGCTGAAATTTGATAATATAGGCCTTCTCCTTCACAAATTTGATGTTCTTGATGAGAAAATATGAAAGAGGAGGTCTTCTTTGATTGCTGATCTAAAAATATTATGAGAAACCAGCAAGTTAGGGTTCTTGAATCTTGAAAAACATAGGTTTGAAGTTGCTACTCTGTTTCTCTTTGAAGGCACCTGCAAGAAAATATGAAAAATAATACACAGAAGTGTCTTTAAATAAGTTTTTGTTTTGAAAATAACTTCTCAAACCCTAATCTTGGAGAAACCCTAAACCTAATTCATGCCTTGAGGAAAGACGTATTTCTCTTCACTTGAAAATTTGAAAACTTTCGAAAAATAAACTAAGGCATGAAGGAATGGGCGCCCTTCTTGAGGTGTGGCACCCAGTCTTCCCAGACTTAGCCAAATTTCTATCATTTTCAACTTTTGTTCACTTTCTGACCCTGCTTCAGCTTTGTCTCCCGGCCTCTGGATTTACCTGATGAATGAACTGATTCTTCCATCGCGGAGCCTGATCATATCTAACAACTTTGTTCTAGAGACGTTATCTACTAAAAGCGTCATTTATCCCTTCGAAACGTCAGGTGCCTATCCTTGATAAGGGCACCTATTTCTTCCAGTGTTAGCCATTTTTATGATCTTCAATCTTATGCTTGTCTTCTGACCTTCAAATGATTTCACTATTCCGGGTGTTGCACTTGTCAGATTGACTGGCTATTGAGTTCACTGGATAGCCGAGATGAATCTGGAAGGGGTCTTCTGGATCACTTGTTTCCCGAAACTAACTTCTGGTGGCCTTAAACCCTAGGTGCCTTTCTCCTTCAGGGGCGCTCATAGCTTCCAGTGTTAGTATTTATTTTTGAATTTTCACTGTTGCTTTCCACTTTTTGCCATTTCTCACACTTTTTCTCCTTTGTTTGCCTGGCGATATCTAATGACTGCTGAATCTGATGGACGAGTTGACGGATTCGTTGGAGAGATGGATCCAGTCTGAGGAAGTCATGCTGGAGAAGTCTTCAACAAATTTGACCATCTGCTAACTCAAAAGTTTGGGCGCCCTTCTTGAGATATGGCGCCCATCTTATCCAGACTTAGATTTTATTTCATTTCCTTCATCTTCAGAGTTTTAGAATACCTCTCTCCGTGGCTCCTGTTCGTCTTGAATTTGCCAGTGACTGGATGATCTGACGAGCATGCCGGCTGATTCATTGCGGAGTTGGGATGATTCTAAGCAATATTGTCCTGGATAAGGAAACCCTAATTTTGGCTTTTGGCCTCTTGAAAAGCTGGGCGCCTTTCTCCTTTAGGGGCGCCCATGGTTGGCAGTGTTAGAAAATTTTATTAGTTTTTTAACTTATACCTCGTAACACGTGTTTCCATTACCTTTGGCTGTCAAGATGGAAAATTTTCTAAGGCATGGAAACATGGGCGCCTCTTCTTGATAGAGGCGCTTGAAATCTCCAGACTTAGATGAAATTTGACATTTTTCATTTTTCAACTTCTTCAGCTTGTTCCTCATTTCTCGTGCACATTGTTCATTGACAGTCTCTGTTTGACACTTGAACTCTTGATTCTGACTCCTGGCAGCTGACTGACTTCCATGAATGACCTTGGATCTCCGAAGTAGCTTCTGAAAAAGCAGAATAGACCCAGTAGAGTAAAACTGACCTTTTTGTGATTCTGACTGCACCAATCTGATGAGGAAGTATTTTAAGCCAATGAAAATCAGTCTTAACCCTAACGGCCAAACTTTCTATTTTTAGAAAATTTTACAAGTATCCATTTCGTAAGAAACCCAGAAAAATCTAGCAAAAGTTTTTATTTTTAGAAAACTGCTAAAAATAGAAATTTTCCTAAAATTTAGGGATGAAAAACTAAAATCTGGGTATTGTAGGTTTGATCTTTTTGGACTGATCCAGATTGTCAGATTTTAAAAATCTCAAGTTAATGACCTCCATGCAAGACTTGCAGACCCCCATTTTGACCTTTTCTGATAGATTTAATAGTATCTTGACTCAATTCTTCAAAATGCTTAAGTGTAGCGAAAATTTTAATTTGGGGTACGACACATTGAAATATCAATGGGCAAAGACAACCCATGTCTAGGTCATAAATGCAACATGTAAGTATAGACCGCCTACAACATTGCACAACTTTTAGATACAACAATGAAGCATACAAATCCAACCAAACTGATAACCATGTCAAAAAAAG
>VCHN02000014.1:50737186-50808591 GCA_007115665.2 Sequoiadendron giganteum
TTGCATGAGTGCCCCCAACAAAACTACTCGAACAATGATAAGATGAAAACAAAGACAAAACATTTTTCAATTGAAGATACAAATTGCACATGAATCTGCATGAGTGACCCTAACGACACTACTCAACTAATGTAAGTTAAAAATATAGGTGCCAATAGTTTGAAGAACACTGATCAAATGAGGATAAAATGTTTCCTCCACAAAACAAGAATGCAAGAGTGTCTATATGGTAAATGCTCCATCTCACCGAAATGCATGGGTAACCAACTGCTGCATCTGCCTAGTACATAGGAACAAATACTAGATACATAGTTCACTCTAAAATGAAACCAGGGAAGCATTAGCATGAACAATATAATACCCCCCATAATGCTAACTTGGGAGAAGCATGAAAAATCCACTGAAACGTTGTGTATCACCATGTAGTGTATGAAGGAGAAGAAACAACATCTGAAAGTGCACAAGATAGTACCTGCAACTGAAAAAAGGTATGCAAAGCAAAGCACACATGCATGATTCAAGAATCACTTGGATTCTTTGTTGTCTTGGAGGGACACTCACTAGACAAAGGTGTGATGGAAAATTAAAAAATGCACTACACAACCCCCCCATTACACTTTATAATACAGTGCGAGTACAAAATATGACACAACCTTATGTGCAAAATCCCTAAAATACATGTACAATAGTGTGACACTTTATCTTAGTGCATTTACATTGAATAAAGTGCTTACAAATGATGTTCAAAATTTCCACGAAGGAAAAAATACTAGAAATACATATAAAGCAGCCCAAATGAAGCCATCCTATGCAAACAAAAGGTTTCCAAGTGCCAAAATATCCAAATAATTAAACAAAGTGTTAAAACAAAAAAATCCGAATTAATTATACCAAGGGCCAAATTTGGAAAAAGTGCATGAGTAACTTTGAAGAGCTCAGAGAGACCTTTCCAATACCGCAAGGATCATGAAAAAGAAAGAAACGAGTCAAGAGTTATGAGATCGGGAGTGAAAATGGATATCTAACTTCAATAGGAAATAAATGCTACCAAACAATTTTTTTTTGAAAAATCACCTATACCACTAGAAAATACACATCGCCAACTTTTTGGTAATATTTTGTTTGCAAAAATTCGCCATCTAGATCAAAATTTATGCAAAAATGAAAAAGGCTTAGAAAATGAGCTTTCACACTAATCAGGTGAAAAAATAAATGCTAACTAGAGTAAAAAATTGGGCTCTTGGTCGTCAGATATGACTGTTGTAGGTAAAAATGGTTTAGAATAATTTTTTAGCCTTGCCACCATTGGTGGCGAGCAAATGGATTGGGGGTGGTGCCCCGGTGATTGGGCCACCCCAACCCCAAATATACGAAAATGGCTACGCAACATACAAAACCATCATTTGACCGCATTTATTAATTAATTAAAAATAAAAAAACAATGCATTTCTTATTTTTAATTAATTAATAATTATAGTCAAATGATAGTTTTGTATGCTGGGTAGCCATTTCCCAAATATACCATCGGCTAGACAAATAATAGGTCAACGTTTAAAACTTTTTAAACTAAAGTCTTAAACAAAGTTTATTAATACATATAAAAAATTGATTAATTAATAGACATGTGGACAATAAATAAATGGTACCACCTGACAATACACAGGTGAAACGACCAGAATGTACATGGATGGGACAACCGATTCAATTTGAGCTAGATGAATGCACAAAGGAGAGACGCCTGTAGAACAGATCACCGTACCTTGCAAACAAGTTGACAGTGATGACCGATGGGAGCAAATAATACTACCACTGACCAAAAAATGCAGATGGTACAAGCCGCGTACAAGGAGCCAACGCCAATGTGACATACAATGCATCGACTGGAAAAGGTACAGTCAGCGATAATAACAAAGAGTTGAATACTTGCAAAAAAACCACCGACCTTTGATTTGACCTGACGTGAACTATAGTTGGAAATCTGATGCAAACCGGTATGACCAGATCTGCATACGGGATGCCTACATAGAATATGCCAAATCCGTAGAATAGGCCGAAAAAATACCGAATAATATAAATTTTTGGCCCGATATTAATAAAAATTTACCCCAATTCTTTTGAAAAATACCATAGAAATATTTTTTCCAAATATTTTTTGCGAAAATAGAATAATGATGACTGTACCGTTCAGGAGGCCGTATGGCTTGTTTGGGCAATTTTTTTTCCTCAAATTTTTTTTTAGTGAAAAATGGACGAATTTATAGTCAAAATTCGTTTGTTTGGCCTCCTGGATGCAATGATAAGGTTATTTTTGTCAAAAATGCTCATGTAAAAAGTTGTTCACCAGATTTGAGCTTCAAACCTTTGTTTGCCAAAGATGCAAATGGTGATCAAATTGAGGGAAACAAAAGTCGAATCTGACTTTCTTGAGCCTCTTGGATGCAATGGGACAACCAAAAATACTATCACTATATTCAAAAGTGATACAATTACTAGATCTCACCAAAATTCATACATGCAATATAGGATTAAAACATCTTTGCAAACCCTTTTTGATTCTCAAGATCGTATTGAAACATAAGAGAAGAGCATACAAGAAATTCACAAGATCATAAAAGAAACTCAAATCGTAATAGAACTCGATGGTAGAAACTCTTTAATAAAAAAAGGAAGGGGCTTGCAAGATTCAAAGCTCTGATACCATGTTGGAGTGAGCAACTAAGATCTTCAATATGCAACACCAAATAACCTCCACAAGAGATAGAGAGAAGCAACAGTGGAAGATGTTATTTCACCAAACAAGAATTGCAATATGATACAATATGCAATACTCTACATTGTAAAATATGCTAGTGATGCCTTGCTTATAAAGGAAAGGATGAGATATAGGATAAGATAAAATTATGACAAGTGTCTTAATCCTATCACATGAGAAAACTAACTCATAGCTACCTAGGATAATGTAAAGTCTAGATAAGACAATTAAGACTTCTAGAAGAATGCTAATATCCTAAGTAAACTTAACATGTGAACTAAGTCCCCTAAGTCCCTAGTAAAGAATTAACTAGGTACAAGACTTATTCACACCAATAGGTAGAAACACAAGAAACAAACAATATTCAGAGTACTTGGTGAAATGGAGAGGAAGGCCAGTTAAAGGTTCATCATGGCTATTTGAGGCTAAGGTTAACCATCTTGGTTTCCCTCTAATTCCTAAGACGTGACAGGATAACTTTTCAAATTATACTCGGTGTCTAATACAAGAGCATCCAAGGTGTAAGGGAAATTTTGCATCAACCAAAAAACTGTTGTTTCTTTTCAATAAGGGCTAAATTTGGCAAGTTACTATTTTTAGTGAGTCTGTAATTATGCACGTATGGGTACAAAATCTTACATAGACCTTAAAAATGGTAAATTGAAGCCAATGGTGAGGAAATCACTTCAATATCATTTGTCATCTGAGAGATTAAAATTTCAATTTTCAAAAATCTTGTTAAAAATGTTCAAAGTCAATTTTGAAGCACCTAGAGGCTCCAGATGGGCCCAAAAAGTGGTAAAAATTCAAAATGTACCATACAATATCATTTTGTGGCCAAGCATTTTCTCAAGAGATTTTTGAAAAGGTGTTATAATTGAAAATCTAATGGTCAGATTGAAAGTTACAACCCTACAAAGTTGCACTACAAAATATGATAAAATTTCAAAATATTTTTTGGTGGGGGTTATACTTTCTAGAATATTCTAGGGTAGTTACACATTCCAGATAAAGGATGCAAATGGGGGTTACATAGGGGGGCAGAGCAGAGTAGATTGTGGCCCTGATTTAGAGATTTATATAATCAGTAAGCCCATGTGATGTTAGTTGTAATGTTGTAATTTCATTTTCATTTCAGCGATAATAGAAACTCTTTGCTTCCTTTTTGTGAGTTTCAAATTGTAAGGGGAGTACCCTTCATCAAATGGTATAAGAGCATAAGTTCCTGAGTGTGTAGACTGATTGTCAAATGTGAGGCAATCTACACCAAGACTTATGGTTGTATTGCTCTTGAGATATTTTATTTTAAATGCCATACTTTTGTAATGTATTTCTATATGCACTCAATTAGAATAATTTTTGTGTGCATGCTCAGATATCTTATAAAAATTGGAATTCAAATGTAATCTATTATAATCTTTCCCACAACTATGGAAATGGTATGAAATTTTTACATAATGGAATCCAAATATTTTTTTGATAGTCAACAAAAGGCCTTGCCACTTTGAATAGCGTAAATTTCCCATTAATCAATATTTTCTTATAAAGATTAGTATATGTACAAAATCTTAGATGATTCACGATGGATAGTTATCAAATTGAGTCTCCTAGTAGCTCTAGTGCCATATGACATTGTTCTCTTAATGCGAGGTTCTTCATATACATTAGTTGTGATCCATGTAGACATGTCACTCAAAAATTAGATGGGTTCCTTATAATCCGCACATACAACCCTTATTGACAATTATAGTGCCCCCTAACTCATCAAAATTATGTGACAAGATTCAATAAAATATATGGTTCTAGTTTTTTGAATATTTTTTTGTATGTTTTAAAAAGAAGGTGACTCAATTTCTAATAACTTATCAAGTGGAGTTATTTAATTTTTAATTTACTCAATAATTGTTCTAGTTGAACTTAGGAAAGTGCTATTAAGACTTGTACATTGATACAAGCCACATAATACTCATTCATATATAATCCAACAACTCCTTTTCTCTAGAATTGCTTCTAGTTATGGATAAATGATTGAGTTTCTTGAAGAGTTTGCATGTTCCTTTAAACCCATGTTGGGATGGAATCATTTGGATCGTCTTCCTTCTTGAGTAGGAAGATCTATTACAAGAAAAATTATAACCAAAGTAAACACCTTCTTGTGGCTTATAGAAAGGGTAGGGTATTGACTTGGGATCAGTTGGTAAAATATGGATGGTTGGGGCCATCCCAATATGTGTTATGTGACAAAAATTAAGAATTGAGTGAGAATATTTTTATCTCTCATCCCTTTATTGAGGAAGTGTAGAAGTGGGCCATTGAGAAATGGAATATAGACTAGGAGTCACTAGATTAGGTTATTAAATCTTTTATCAAGATGAAAATTACGAATCAAGAGCATTGCCCTGGAATTGATTTGGAATATTTGAGTAGTGTTGATAATATTAAATTTATGGCTAGTGTAGAATAGAAGAATCTTTGAGAAGGCTAGATTGATATACATTATTTAGAAAATATGATCTCCATCCAATAATTAGGAGATTGCCTAGAATTAAAGAATTAGAGTGTGATGAAGGAGTATTTTTGTTGGGTAAATTCTTAGCCAAGGATCTATTAGTTGTAGAAAAAAATTACTAAATAGATGGTGTTTATTATGTAAGATATCAAATGACACCCTCCAAGTTATAGTTGAACTTAAATGGGTTAGCCAAGGAAAACCTAGGGCCTATGAGAGGAGGATGTATTTTTCAAGACTTTTGGGAAATTGGTGTGAGTGTTCACATGAGGCTTTAGGTGGGTCTCAAACAATGTGGTAAAGGGGAGAGACCTATTAAATTTTTTGGAAGAGGCTATGGGGAATGGTTTCCCAAATAAATATACTATTGAGAGCGGGAATCAAGCTTGAAAATTAGTATCGTGAGTAAAAGGTTATGTAACACTTGATTGTTAGACCTATTCATATCTAAGCTATTGAGATATTTTGTTTTGTAGTTCCATACTTTTGTAATGTATTGCTAGACTCTATAATGTTGGTTTAGGTTATATGCACTCATTTAGAATAATTTTGGTGTTCATGTTCACATATCTTATACAAAATGAAATTTAAATGTTATCTGTTTTAATCTTGCCCACAACTATGGAAATGGTATGAAATTCTTACATAATGGAATCAAAACATTTTTTGTTTCATAGTCAACTTGCCACTTTGACTAGTGTAAATTTACCATTAATCAATGTTTTATTGTAAGGATTAGTATATGTATAGAATCTTAGATGATTCACAATGGGTATTTATTGAACTGAGTGTCCTAATGATTCTAGTCATATGACATTGTTCTCTTAATGTGAGGTTCTTCACATACAAGTATTAGTTGTGATCCATTGGACACATCCCTCAAAATTTCCTTATAAGCCGTACATACAACCCCTATTGAAAATTATAATGGTCCCTAACTTATTAAAATTAAGTGGCAAGATTCAATAAAATGTATGGTTCTATTTTTTTGAACATTTATTTTTATGTTTTAAAAAGAAGATTCAATTTCTAATAAGTTATTAAGTGGAGTTATTTAATTTCTAATTTACTCAATATTATTTTTCTAATTGAACTTAGACATGTGAAATTAGGACTTGTACATTGATCTAAGCCACACAACGCCTATTGATATATAACCCAACTTTTTGTCTTGTATTAATTGAGTTCTATAGTGTCAAAAAATGTCATTGGGGACATTTTCACACTTATTTGGGACCTCCTTGTTCAATTAGGATTAATTTTGCCTTGATTTAGTGTTGTAATGTGGTTGACACATTCACATTAGGTCTTGGGCCCTTGTGAACTAATGGATTTAAATGGTACCTTGCAAAAGTTTTTTGAAGTGTTGTAACTCACTTTCACACTTTTCTAAGGTTTTATTAATTAACTGAATCTAATAAACCACTTTTTAACCTTAATCTTGCCTTATTTGGAGTATTGTAAAGTGTTGTAACACACTTTCACACTTTTCTAGGCTTGTCATTAATAATTGGGCTTTCTTATGCTTTAATTGGCCCCATTTTGCATCCACAAGCCTCATTTATTGTATCTTTTCAAGGATAATCCCGACACCAATCATAATTCAGGCGTTTCAGGTTTGAATGGCCTAAATTTAGTTATCTGGGACTCATTCACCATCTTGTGTGAATGAGCCCCACCTGAATCTTTTGGTCCCGAACCTGGTTTCACACATTTCTAAGCATTTTTAAATTTGGTCCCAAAAATTAAGCCTAGTGGGACTCATTCGCCACCTTGGGCGAATGAGTCCCGTGTGGCCCAAAATCAAAATTAATTCAAATTTTTGGTAGGATTTTATCCTCCTAGATATGATGTCAGCTTCTAGTGTTGTAATTTTAGGAATTCTTGCATAATTGAGTATAAACACAAATTTCTTTCTCTCATTTTTCACCTAGCAAGTTGAATGAGCATCCTTATAGAAAAATTGAGTTCACAAGACCATTCAAGTATTCAAAAAAGCATCCAAGGGAATATTATCAAGAATTTTAGAGCATTCTTCAAGCATCAATCATCATGTCAAAGATTACATGCATCACATGTTTGGTTTTGAGCTAACAATTGTGATGTAGGATTTCATGATTCAAGCAAGTGTTTCATTCAAGATCTATCTTCTTCAAGCAAGAGTCAAGACCTACATCCATTGGATCCATCTAAAGCATATTTTAAGCACTTTATTGAAGGGTTTGGTGAGTTGCAATATTGTCATTTTTTCATTCATCATTCTCCATTCCTATTTGATTTCATTTCAAGGTTTAATTACCAGCAAGGGGTTTGACCAAGGAAAACCCTTATCCACTAACCCAGAAACATTTTTCCCTCTCCTTTGTGTGTGATTTGTAGGTCTAGGTTGTAAATTTTCTAAGGAGCAAGATTGGAGAAAAGTTGTCAAGAGCTCAAAGTTGTCAAATTTGTCAACAAGCCTTGGAGAACCTTAGAAAAGATCTACAGGTTACAAAAACTTATAGAGGCAGATTGAACAGATCGGGAAGAGCAGATTCAAACTTTGAAACTTTAGAAAAGCCCAATTGGACTGATTTTCCACTTTTGGTGAATGAGTCCTAGTTCTAGTCAATTTTTAGATTTTTGCAGATTTAGATACCCATTTGGCAGATTCTGTTCCCACATAGTTTTCCAGAATCTAGAATGATTTGCCCAGCTTGGAGAATGAGTCCCAGTCAGCATTAAATTTAAATTTTCCAGTGTTCTAGACCTCTGTCTAGTCATTTTCAAATTTCCAGGTACACACATTCTCTTTTGTAGTTTTCTGTTTCATTTCATTCATTTTTCTAAGTCATTTCATAGTGCATTACATTCAATTAGGGTTTTGCATTTCATTATCTTTTCAAAGTCTAAACTTGGGTGGTGAACCCATTATTAGATCACATTTATCCCCTAGAACAACCCTCTTGCAAGATCTCTTTCCATTTTACATTGATATCTCAAGGGTTTGTTCTAGAGTGAAAGTTAGTGAAAATTGTCCTCCTAGGTCCTAAACCCCCTAGGTGGAAATCAAAACTAGTTTTCCACCTTTCATTTTGGTGAACCTACATTTAGAACATCATTATTCTGATTTGGAGTGCATTAACATTGCATTGGTTAATTTGCATTCTAGGGTTTCAAATTTTGCATTAGTGAAAGCTTATATAGCTTGCATTTTTGCATCGAATTTCACTAAAAATCATTAAAAATCTGCATTTGCATCTCAGATATAGATCATAAAACATAAAAAGCATAAAGTTCAATTAAAAATTTCTAATATTTTTGAAAAAAATCCCTACTGGGACTCATTCACCACCTTGGGTGAATTAGTCCCTCTGCATATTCTGCATTGCATTTTCTGGTATTCAAAGTTCAGTTTTTGAGTTTCTGTGTGCTGTTGTTGCTTTTCTGTTTCAATTTACAGATTTTCTATTTCATCTAATTCATTGCATCTAGTTTAAATTACTTCATCTTGTGCATTCCTTCAATTCAAAATTACATCTAGAACATTTCATTTCACATTGTTACATAGCTTAGAATTTGAAATTTGCATCATGAATATGTGCTTTGGCAAGCTTTGGATGTCCTTAAAGTCCTTAGTGGATGTGTCAAGTTATGGTTTTGGACATGATCCTAATGAAATTGAATTTACTCATGCTTAATCAACTCCTAATGCATGTCCTCTTTGTGATGTTGACATCATTGGAGAAGATGATGACATCATGAATAAGTTCCTAATTGATTGTCTTAACAACCTTGAAGCTAATGCATCCTTTTACCCATCCATGAAACAACCAAACCTCCCCATGATAACACCTCTTGAGATGTTTGGTTACCTACATCGTGAAACAAAAATTGAACCTAAGTTCCCTACAATAGGTGAACCTAGTTCATGTAAACAAGCAAACACTCAACCATTTTATGATAACAAAGTAACAAACACTCCCATCAATCTAGAAGACACATATGGAAAAGGATTCACAATCTTGAGTAGACAAGGATGTGATACAACAAGTGAACATGAGATTTACCAAATCCTAGAGAAAATACCAACTGATTAATATAGAAAAGGGTTAGGATATAAAGATCCCTCTCACAACATAAGTGCTCCTAAAGAATACCTAAGGCTTTGTAGTGATGGTACAATGATCTTAGATTCTCCTCCCGATATGAATTCCCTTCTTCCTAAAGAGAAACCAATCATTCATAACAATGAAAAGGATGATAGGATCACCTTAGGCCCTCCTCCTCAACCTTCAACTCTAGAAGTTGGTGAATCTAGCAAGTGCAAGAGGCCCTAAAAAGTATAAAAACTAAAGTTTCCATGTCCAGCACCTGAAAGTGAAAGGAAACTACAAGTAATTCTAAACAAAAAATTATAACATTACCGCCAATGAGAGACAAAATCATACTATATCCTAAAGATGAAAAAGTTCCACATTGTGTATACCACAAAACCCTTGGACATAGTACTGATGAGTTTCATGCATTCAAGTTAGTATTGAAAAACTTTCACTTTGATGGCAATGATTGCCATCAGGTGATTGTATAGCATATCCTTTTCAACCCCTTGTCATGTAATAGTTGTAGAATATTCTATTCTCACTATTACATGACCTTTCCCATAACCTACCTCATCTCATTCTTGTCTTGCACTTAGTGGGGGAAATAGGTAGATAGCCTTGTCCTAGTAATGCATTTGTCGTTGTCCCTTAGGTTTGTTACCTACCTTCCGCTTATACATACTGATATTGGAAGGAAAATGACTTGCTTTAGGTTGAATCATTTGTGCCTTACTAGTATTTCATTTTATTTTGTGTGATTGCATGTGCATGATGTGATCCCCCATGACATTCCATTTGATGTTCTCTCTCTCTTTGTGACATTCCTCTATTTGTACCTTCATTCTTCTCTATATCGTCATTCTTTTTGCCTTTTATCTTTTTCATTTTATCTTGTGTTTTCCTTTTGGGGATGACACAAGGCGTCAAGACATTCATGTCTCTTCCATGTTGACCCAAAATATTTTCTTTATCTTTTTCATTTGTCTCGTGTTTTCCTTTTGGGGATGACGCAAGGTGTCGAGATATTCATGTCTCTTCCATTTTGACTCGAAAGGATTTTTCTTTGTTTTCACTCTCTTTGTGTCATTCTTCTAGCTCGATGAGTATTTGGGGAATGATGACAGTTTCAAGCTCTTTAAAAACATTGCAACAAGAACATACTGACCCCAAATCCATAGATCCCTTATGTGTTTTGTTTTTCATTTTGGGGGAAACCTCTCTCTTTTCTTTTTCTTTTGCATGACGTGGCTTTACTTGGAAACATATGACTTGGCATAGGGCTTTCCAAGTTTACTCTCATGTATTCTTTGATTTCATTTATCATTTTTTACTTTAAAGTAATTGCTCACAGTATGGTGTTTAGCAATTTCTTTAAAGTGGGGGCATACATTGACATTATTCTTTTACATCTTTCTTTTTCATGGTTCATGGTGCAGTTTTCTTACTTTATACGATGTGATTTTTTCTTTGTGGATGACATTGGGTGTGATGTCCCTAAAGAGCGTGATCTCTCTTAGCATATTACATTGCTCTTAGTGGCTTGATGCAACAAATTGCATCCCCTAAGTTGTGAATCTTCTATTCTTTGATTGGTCCTCTCTTGGAGACATTAGGTACAATGTTCCCTAGGTTAAAGACCTCACATGGGCTAATAAAGACTCCTTTGAATGTTCCTTGTTTTGCATTTTTAGTTACATGGCCACCTTGTATAACACAACTTGTATGCCTGTAGAGCCATTTTGTTTGTTCATTTTTTCTAATCATACGAAGCTTTGGTTGTCTCATGAAGCTTGAAAATCATTTCTTTTGTGTGGCGCCTTATTAAAGTTATCAAGAGGTATAAATTTGGTATGGTTTGAGTGAGAAGCTTGAACACGGCATGAATTTCCCCATATCCACTTGCGTATGTGTGTGAGTGCATACTAGACATGAGTGAATGTTCCTCACCTTTTCGGACTTCTCACCCAGCGGACAACTAGGAGTTCCATTGCCTTAGAGTGAGTATGCATTTTTTCGGACAAAAAACCTAGATATGATCCACACTATGATGGAAAAATGATCGAAGCTTGATCTGAATCTTTTATATTTTACCTTTCTCTTTTTCGTCTTTGGCAGTGCATTCTTGTGCTTTGTTGTTGCTCTTTATCATTCTCATGTGTGTTGTGCCTATGTTGGTTTGTCATGGGATGTTGATCTTGGGGGCTTGATCACCCCTGTTGATCATTGTCATCCCATCTTATTGGCATTGGTACATTTTAACCCCTCTTGATGTGCGTGTTTATCTACTTTAGTGTGAGTTTGAAGCAAATTCATTCTCTCACTAAAGTGGGGGCTATGTAATATCGAAAAATGTCATCAGGGACAATTTTACACTTGGTTGGACCCTCCTTGTTGAATTAGGATTATTGTTGCCTTGATTTAGTGTTGTAATGTTGTAGAAAAATTCACATTAGGTCTTGGGCCCTTATGAACTAATGGATTTAAATGGTACCTTGCTAAAGTGTTGTGAAGAGTTGTAACTCACTTTCACACTTTTCTAAGGTTTTATTAATTAACTGAATCTAATAAACCACTTTTTAACCTTAATCTTGCCTTATTTGGAGTGTTGTAACACACTTTCACTTTTCTAGGCTTTTCATTAATAATTGGGATTTCTTATGCTTTAATTAGCCCCATTTTGCATCCACAAGCCTCATTTATTGCATTTTTTTGAGGATAATCCCAACACCAATCATTAGCCAATCATAATTCAGGTGTTTTGGGTTTGAATGACCCAGATTTAGTGATCTGGGACTCATTCGCCACCATGGGCGAATGAGTCCCGCCTAGATCTTTTGGTCCCAAACTTGGTTTCACACATTTCTAAGCATTTTTAAATTTGGTCCCAAAAATTAAGCCTAGTAGGACTCATTCGCCACCTTGGGAGAATGAGTCTCGTGTGGCCCAAAATAAAAATTAATTCAAATTTTTGGTGAGATTTTATCCTCTTAGTTCTAATGTCAGCTTGTAGTGTTGTAATTTTGAGAATTCTTGCATAATTGAGTATAAACACAAGTTTCTTTCTCACATTTTTCACCTAGCAAGTTGAATGAGAATCCTTATAGAATAATTGAGTTCATAAGAGCATTCACGAGCATCCAAGGGAAGCTTATCAAATATTCTAGAGAATTATTCAAGCATCAATCATCATGTCAAAGATTACATGCATCATGTTTGGTTTTGAGCTAACAATTGTGATGTAGGATTTCATGATTCAAGCAAGTGTTTCATTCAAGATCTATCTTCCTCAAGCAAGAGTTAATATCTACATCCATTGGATCAATCTCAAGCATATTTGCAACACTTTATTGAAGGGCTTGGTGAGTTGCAACATTGTTATTTATTCATTCATCATTCTCCATTCTTATTGGATTTCATTTCAAGGTTTAATTACCAACAAGGGGTTTGACCAAGGCAAATGCCTATCTACTAACCCAACAAATTTTTTCCCTCTCCTTTGTGTGTGATTTCTAAGTCTAGGTTGCAGATTTCCTACGGAGCAAGATTGGAGAAAAATTGTCAAGATCTCAAAGTTGTCAAAGTTGTCAACAAGTCTCGGAGAAGACCTACAAGTAAATCAAAGATTCAGATCCAGAAACTTGCAGGGGCAGATTGAACAGACTGAGAAGAGTAGATTCAGACTTTGAAACTTCAGATAATCCCATCTGGACTGATTTGCCACTTCTGGTGAATGAGTCCCAATTCCAATCAATTTTTAGATTTTTGCAGATTCTGATACCCATTTGGCAGATTCTTGTTCCCTCACAGTTTTCCAGAATTTAGACTGATTCGCCTAGCTTGGTGAATGAGTCCTAATGAACATTAAAGTCATATTTTATAGTGTTCTAGATCTCCATCCACTCATTTGTAGATTTCTAGGTGTACACATTCTGTTTTGTAGTTTTTTGTTTCATTTCATTCACTTTTGTAAGTCATTTCATAGTGCATTACATTCAATTAGGGTTTTACATTTCATCTTTCATTTCACTATCTTTTCCAAGTCTAAAATTGTGGTGAACCCCTTATTAGATCACATTCAACCCCCAGAACAACCCTCTTGCAAGATCTCTTTCCCTTTTACATTGAGATCTCAAGGGCTTGTTCTTGAGTGAAAGTTAGTGAAAATTGTCCTCCTAGGTCCTAAACTGCCTAGGTGGAAAGAAAAACCAATTTTCCACCTTTCAAGTTCACTAATTAAAATTTAATTTACAAGATCATATATGCTTAAGATTCAATTCATTCCTTAAACCTATAATGTCTTTATTAGTAAATTTACAATATCTACTAGTTTCAAACTAATTTTTTTCTCATTTTTATTTAGAAATTTCATTTCTAGAAAAAATGTTACACATACTATATTATTAAAAAGGAAACACTGTATTGTTTACAATTATATTTTACTAATTCTAATCGTTCTCTATATAATTTACAAATTATGTACAAAGTGTAATAATTACCTTTATATTATAACTTGATATATGTGTGAAATAAAGATAAATAGGTTGGGGGATCAAAATGGGATTGATGAACCATTGAGGGACCTATTTATCCTTCTATTTCATTAGGAAATGAGATACACACAATGAAATGACTATCAAACCTTAGGTGAATCAAGTCAGAGTGTGAATCTACAAATTTATTTTTTTGCAAGGATGGGGTTCCTGGTCAAACAATACTTTGGGGAGAAAAACTAAAAAATAGTAAAATAACTCCAAAATGCAATCTACAACTTGGAATAGCTAGATGAAACTCAAAATAAGCAGAACCAGAAATTAGATCACAGATCAGAGAAAGGTAGAATGATGTTTACTAGTCACCAAAATTCAGTTGTTGAAGTTGATTTGGAACTCATTCACCTAGGGGCGAATGTGTCCCGAGTTAGGGTTTGTCTGCAACTTTCGGCAGCCTCTACTACAAATTTGAATCCTTCAAATTTCCCCAGTTTTAGGTTCGAAAAGCTAGAAATAAATTTTATAAGTGATTTTTTGTGAGATGAAAACTTTTGCAAATTTGACAAGTTCCCCAATTTTTCTCTTCAAGAGATCTTCAAGATTTATTCCACCTAAATCTGCAAATACAAATCAAAAGGGATATTTTTTTGGTTTTTGGTTAATGGGGGTTTTCCTTGGTCAAACCCCATTTTGGTAATCAAACCTTGAAATGAAAAAAAAGCATGAAGGGAATGATGAATAAATAACTCAATGCCACAACTCACCAAACCCTTGAATAAACCTTGGAATGTAAATCTGGAACTTGCATGAAATGGCTTCAACGGATGTGGATCTTGAACCTTGAATATTGACTTGAAATAATGATTTGAATGCTTGAATGGATCATGAAACCTATATGATCATATTATCTCCAATAACATGCATGATGCAAGAAGACTTTGACATGAAAATTAGATCTTGATTTCTGCAATAAATCTTCAATAAATATACCTTTGAATGCGTTGAATTTATCTTCAAATGCTCTTGAAATCTAAAATTTATTAGATAAAAAATGCTAGGAAACTCTTAGAATACTTAGATGAAACTTAGTGAAATAACCTTATATTTATAGATATGTGTAATGGTGTGAATTTGCACCCCTCACAAATTCCCCATTTACACCCCTTACCTTAGAAAAATCAAACCCGATGATGCTATTCCATGACCTTCGTCCACTCTCCATCTATTTGGTAGCTCTCAATAGTGTCAATGGGGGAATTTTTGTCGGGGATGCAAGCACGACACGTGGATGTCTACGCGAAACACTACCATCCTAACAGGATTCCCGCCCTAGGAATCTATAGAGGCATTACACTTCTCCATTGGTGATGAAGCATAACGTCTCTACCACTTTGACCGACCTTGAACGACTCTTTTGGTTCCCATTTCATCTTCAAAACACTATCTCATTCATCTCATTGGGATTTTTGAAAGTTCTTCACACTTCTTGATATTCTTGAGCATTATACACACTTCAATCACAACATTTTCACCATATTTGAAGCTCCAAGTTGGCACTCTGCTGGTTTTACTCCTCTTGTTGTTGTGGCAATGTTGGCATTCACAAGCTTGCGAGCTCACATCTTTCTTCACATGCCTTGAGAGCATCTTGTTGGGAAGGTGATATCCATTCATTTAGCATTGTTGTATTGTTTTTGTAAAATATTTTTGTTAACATAGCACATAGTACTTCAATTTCAATACTTTCTTTATCGTACTTTCTCTATCGTTGATATTCTAGCTATCCATGGAGGTGGGAACACCGAAATGGGAGATTTAGTGGCAAGCCTCGAAACAAACACAACATTTTTCCACGTTCTTCTATGTGTAGGTATTTCATTCGTGTGAAGCTTGTGTGAGGTTGGACCGATCATAAGTTGGATTTCTACTATCCTTTCTTGTCATCTTGTTCATAATTAGTTTATTTATCAAGTTAAAGTGTTCTTCTTGTTGTTTTAGTAGTTTAGTTGTTTTCTATTTTTTGTCACTATCTCAAATTGCACTTGTCAGGTTGATAGTAGGATTTTCTAAGTTATTAGGCTGTACTTTATGTTCTATGTTCATATGGAAGCTACCACATCATGTTGTCATCTATCTTCTATGCTGGAGTCCTTTGGCAGAGAGATGCCTAAGTTATAGTCTGGACTCTAGAAACCCGCTCACCTGACCTCCTAAACTATCAGGTTGAAAGAAGGAAAGTGACATATCAATTGTCCTTCCTTTTCACCCCCTCAAACATCAAACCTATCTTAAAAAATCCTTTAGCATGAGGTAGATCAAGACAACTGATTGTTCTAGACCCTCCTATGACTTGTGGTCTTGAGTAGTTGGTCCCCCTCCTCGACATTTTGGTGTACCAAATGTGAATTGTTTTGGTTCCATTTTGTAGTGTTGAAGGAGTCTTCTCTTGTGTTCTAGGTGTGTCCATTGTAGGGTGCCTAGCCTTTCAACCCAACCTACGACCCCTAGCGACATAGCTAGAAGAGTCCTTGAATGTTGTGAAGCGAAACCTTTAATAGGTCACTATCTAATTGTGAAACCCTTGGGGGCTTCTGAGAAAGTCCTTTCTAGTGTACGTAAAGATGGATTCCTTCATACATCTTCCCATCTCATTTGTGCAGCTTGCGAATGGGTCTCTTGCTATAACCCTTACCTCATGAGATTTGATGATGAATGCTAATAGAGAACCCTCTCCTTTGTACATTCCCACTCATATCAACAAAAGCACCATAACTGGCATTTTCATTGACCCTACATGTCGGGTTAATTTTATCACAGAGGAGATCATGTTAATAAAATTATTACATTAGGATTGGTATGATGAGTCTAAAATAACTATACATACACATGATGGGATTTTCGTTCCTCCCATCGGTTCTATCACCTTGTCAGTCTTGGTTGGGCCTAGGACTGTGAATGCCTTCTTTGATATTATCCTGGGGTCTAACTTGTTCAGAGTGAAGCTAGTAATTCCTTGGCTAGTTTCCATGAATGAAGTCCCCTAGGTGATCCACAAATGCTTGAAGTTATCTCATGAGGGTTCTATGCATGTATTCCACAACACTAGTTACAAACCGATGGTGGCGCGTGGGGGCTACTTGATCCCTTTTGGGCTATCCTTGTTGATCCACTCCCTCCCAAGATGAACCTGTTGTATCACACTTATGTAAAATACAAGAATGGGGGCATAACATTGAAAGTGAACTATCCTCCTTCTCCCTATTCTATTTCAGTTAAGGCTTCCATGATAGTGCAACATAAGTCTACCTATGCCGCTCAAAAAAAGGAGGTGGAGAAGTATGCTCAGGGCCCATCTTCTTCCTCCCTTATAATTCCACCTGCCTTTGCCTCTCACCTTGCTACAATGACTTCGACTTCTACCCCTATGTGTCTCATGGGAAGTCTGATGGTGCCCTCTTGGTGAAAGGCCAAGAACTAGATGTTCGACCTTCTTGTCTTGCCCACGATCCCTCAACCTATCTTGTATGGTAAGAGGAAGGGTCCCCGTGGAGTCGCCCCTGCATCTTAGCCTTCATAGCCTCCTACTGTTCCTGCTCCTAGGGTAGTAAATGGGAAGAGGGTAGTAAATGGGAAGAGGTCCCCGGCTCAGATGCTTGAGTATGCTTCCCTACCTGTTGTTTCCTCTTCTCCTTCATCTCTTCCTCCTTTTCCTATCCAGGAGTCACTCTCTCTGCTAGCAATGGCTGTGATGGACACTTCGATGACTGAATAGGAGTCTCCTACTCCTTCTCAAGATGCAACCTCTAGCTCCCAAAGTCAAAGAAACCGCCTTGCATGTGAGCGTAGGCATTGAAGGAAGGATCTAGCTGTTGAACATGATGCTTTGCAAAAGGAGGAAGGGGAGCCAACAACTCTCGCTTTGGTGTCTTCTACTATTTCCTCCTCTTCTGCCCCTTTTGCTTTAGTTCCCATCACCTCGATCTTGCTTCTGGCTCCCACTGTGAGTGTGGATCAACCTCAGTCTAAAAAGGTACAAGTGTTCATCGCTCCCTCGGTTGAGCCTCCTCTTTTGATTTCCCTTCTGGACATCCCACCTTTCCCCAAGCTCGTGGATATTCTGAGTACCTCATTGGTATCAGTTGTAGTTTACTTTGCTTCCTCCTTGCCTTCTACTTCATCTGTGGGGATCTCCCATCCTCTAATGAAGCACAAGCTGGAGGATGAACCAAATTCTAATGGGGGTTAGAAGAAGGGATCACTTTATTCGGAAGATAGTTCTACATTGGCTTGCGTTGAGCTAGTGACGAAGGCAACCTCGACATCCTCAAAGTTTTTCTTTGCCCCCAAGTCTTTTAGAGAGTTCGATAGTGGATCTCGGGTGGCTCCTTCATCACCTACTCAGTTGACACATGGAAATATCATCAAGTGCATGTTCAACTCGGTAGATGATGTCTTGACTTTGTTGACGATTTTTGCAAAATGAATGCCGTTCACCTCATAGGATTTGAGCGAAGAAGATTTTGAGGGGTGGTGCAGGGGCACCTAGATTCATCATGTAAATAAGGTTTATGGTTGGGTTTTTGTGTCTTCAGTCATTTTTTGGGTGTAATAAGGTCCATTGAGACCATTTCATAATTTTTTTAGTTGATTGAGTCACTCTAGGTCGGTTTTGAGTCTTGTTAAATTTTGCAAAAAGTTGCAAAGTTGCTATGCAACATTTGCATTTTTTGGGTGCTTTTGTGGAAGTTCAAAGGTCAAGTTATATTTTTAGTGGGAAATTAGTTGAAAATTATTAGTCATGATATGTAATTATTTAAAAATCCTTCGTGAATATTGTGGGAGAGGTTGACTAATGTAACTTTGAATTTTGAATAGTGAAAGCACTGATTTCCTGTGTTTTGATAGTAAATCTGCTGCTACAGGTCTTTGTATGGTTTTTTATTGAGGTTTATTGATCCAAAATGAATTGAATTTGATGGCGGTATAAACTAAGTGTGTTTTGGTTTTTATTTGAGTTGATTTCATTTAGATTTGTGAGAGTTAGAGCATTTTTTGTGTTGACAGCCAGGAAACCCTGAATTTGAGGGTTTGATAGAGTAAAATTGAATTATAAGCCATTCCACTCGGTGAAACATGTTCTAACTTGGTGGAATGGTATATTTAGGTGTATTTTTTGAGTTTATGTGTTTTTTAGGAGCAGGGGAGGCAATTTGATGGAGTTTGAATGATGCCTTAGTTTTTTTTCAGTGATGTTTTAAGCAAAGAAGGGAGGCTAAGAGTTGGAGTTTGATGAAAAGACATTGGTGAAGAGGGGGAGTTGGTTTGGGAAGCATTTTCAGATCCTATAAGATGTGTTTGGGGTGCTGGTAAGGTGAAATAAGGCCTGGAGTTTTTAGATCCAATAAATCCTCTTGTGAATAAGCCTAAATAGGCCTAGGTAAGGGTTTTGTGGTTAAGTGAATTTGTGGATGTTACTGTGGATATAATTTGTTGTGGTAGATGCCATGTGACCTTTTGAGTGTTGAGGAATGAAGATTGAAGGTTTGGGAAAATAATATCACACACTTTCTTTGTAAAAGAGGCCTAATTGGCTTAAGGGGTAGTGTAGTAGTCCAAGTTTGGAGATGTTCTGAAATAACCCTAAGCAAAAATTTGATATGTTCAAGAAGAGAATAAAGGGTATCCCAAAAGGTATTCATTTCATGGGTGTTAGGACTTCTCTAAAATATATACCCAAATTTCATGGTTTGATGTGCTACAAGGAGATATGAGTGAATTGAGGGTTAGGCACCAAGTTGAGGTTTTGAAGATTAAAAGATTATTCCAAACTAATTGAATTGTGTCTGATAAGAGATCCCCACCCCTTCATTGCATCAATGGACCCTCTTCCTTGGATCTTTTTGAAAGAGAGTCAGAGGGTGCTCCTCTTGCCATCCCGCCCTTGCAAGTTCATTCGCCTTCCCCTTACAATGATTTAGATTGGGAGAATGACAAACTCTTTGTTGATGAGGACTAGGAGGGAACCTCTTCTTTATCTATAGATTAGAGTTGTGTGTGTGTTGTGTTCTCCCATTCTTGTTTTACAAGTTCCTAGAGGAACCTTGTCACCCTTGTAGGTGCTTGGATACATGAGTTTTTTGTGTTATAAACTTCTTCTATTTGTTACATCATTCTTCCTCCGTTGTGCTTTAATTTTCAATAATTGGGGATGATGCAAAGTGTTGGGGGAATTTAGTCCTCCCTTCCATGTTGACCCAATTTTTTATTTTTATTTTGTTTTCATGTGCCCTTCTTCATGACTTGATAGAGTAGGGGGTTGATGATAGTTCATTTATATATTTTATATTATATTTATCTATTTATATTTATGAGTAGTTATGACCCCGAAATATCAGACCCCCCTATCTCTTGATGTATGTGTTTTTATTGTATTTTTATCTTTCTCTCTTCTTTTCTTGCTTTGTGATGTTGTGGTGCTTATGTATTGTCCCTCACGTGCATGAGAAAATTACCACAATTACATATCATCATGTTCTGTGGGCCATAACATCACTTTCATTCTTTCTTTTATCTCCTTAGGATATCATGTGATTTTGTGTTCAACAGAAACCATACTAGGGGGGGGGCTATCATATTGCTTCGATTTTCAAAAGGTGTATTCGATGGCCAATGAATCCCTTGTTGAAAATCTTTTTTTTTTTTTCAAAAATTGCATTCTTCAATAAGGACCCCTAGAGGAATTTTTCTTTCGTCATGGATTCATAAGATAGAATCTGAAAAATTTCCTTCGAGAAGGGAGCATTTTTTTTGATGAAGAAGTTTAAAAACTTTCTCTTATGAGGGAGTATTCTTTCTTTCAAACTCCTTGATGAAAGAGATCTTTCAAAAGGATTCCTTGATGCTAGAGTCATTTGTAGAAAATTCCAATTCCCTTTCAAGCAGAGCATCCATTGAAAAAACTCCTTTTCTTTTGAAGGGTTCCCAAGGGACCCCTTTGAAAGCTTATCCTTCAATTGTTGACTATCTGCATGACTGCCTAGTTGCCTGCGTGGCTTTTTGATATTTAACATGTTTTGTCTATGTATTAACATGTTGCTTTCCAGGAGCACCCGTGAAGCTGTTTTTCAATCAACTTTGCAGGATTGAGTACTTGTAAGGGCTCATAAAACTATGCAAAGCCTCTCACATTGGGCTTCCCTCATGACCGAGCACCTGGGACGCCTCCTTTGCAAGTTTGAGGACCTGTAAAGCACTTTCATCCTGTAGGATCTCTTTGTTCGACTTTGTAGGACCAAGCACTTGTAGAGCCTTTTGTTCACCTTTTCATAGGTCTAAGGGCCTATGGAACACTTTGTTCAACTCTCCTTAGGATCGAGCACCTGTGGAGCCATCTCCTCTTCCTGAGCATTCGAGTGTGTCAGATTGTGGTATGCTTCCTTGACGGTTTTGATATACATTCTTTAAACTCTTTCAATATACTTACTTCATATTTGGTAGCACATATGCTCGCTAAAGTGGGGGAAAAATGTAATGGCATGAATTTTCACCCCTCACAAATTCCCCATTTACACCCCTTACCTTAGAAAAATTAAACCTGATGATGCTATTCCACAACCTCCATTTTCTCTCCATCCATTTGGTAGCTCTCTTTACTGTTAGTGGGGAAATTTGTTTTGGGGATGCGAGCATGACACATGGATGTATCTGCGACATTCTACCGTCCTAAAATGATTCCCACCCCTAGAAACTACAAAGGCGTTACATACTTCTTCATTGGTGACAAAGCACAATGCCTTTTCCCCTTTGATCGACCTTGAATGACTCTTTTGACTCCCATTTCATCTTCAAAAAACTATCTCATTCATCTCATTGGGATTCTTGACAGTTCTTCACACTTCTTGATCTTCTTGAGCATTCCACACACTCATTCACAACATTTTCGCCATCTTTGAAGCTCCAAGTTGGTACTCTACTTGTTTTACTCCTCTCGTTGTTGCAAAAATGTTGGCATTCATAAGCTTGTGAGCTCACTTCTTCCTTCACATGCCTTGAGAGCATCTTGTTGGGAAAGTGATATCCATTCATTTAGCATCGTTGTATTGTTTTCATAGCATATTTTTGTTAGCATATCAAATAGTACTTCCATTTTAATACTTTCTTTATTTTACTTTCTCTATCATTGATATTCTGGCTAGCCATGGAGGTGGGAATACTAAAACAAGGGTTTGACTGTGGAAAGCCCCAAAATAACCCCAACATTTTCCCCGTTCTTTTGTGTGTAGGAGTTTCGTTCATGTGGAGCTTGCAGGAGGCTGGACCGGTCATAAATTGTATTTCTACTATCACTGTTCATCATTTTGTTCATAATCAGTTTATTTATTAGGTTAAAGTATATTCTTCTTATTGTTTCAGTAGTTTAGTTGTTTTTTGTTTTCTTTCACTATCTCAAACTACACTTGTCAGGTTGATAGTATATTTTTCTAAGTTATTAGAGTGCACTTTATGTTCTCTATCTATATGGATGCCAGTGCCCAGATGGGATGCCAGTGTGCCACACTGTCGTCCATCTTTTGTGTCGGAGTCCATTGGCAGAGAGCTGCCTAAGTTACAATCTAGACTCCAAAAACTCGCTTACCTATCCTCCTAAACTCTCGGGTTGATAAAAGGAAAGTGATAGATCAATTGTCCTTCCTTTTGACCCCCTCAAATATCAAACCTACTGTAAAAAATCCTTTAGCGTGAAGTAGATCAGGGCAGTTGATTGTTTTAGACGATTCTATGACCTGGGGTCTTGAGCAGTCGGCCCCTCTCCTCTACAATATGTATCCTTAATTTCTTGAAATTCAAATATCACAAGCCAAAATCTGTATATGGATTTGAATATGTTAAAATAATGTCAAAAACATAATTTAAATTTACCTCCTAGGTCTAAGGGAGGACCCATTCTCCCATGGATGAACGGGTCCTAGGTCCCTAACCGAAGACACACATTGCTCAATGAGAAGTGTTATGTTAAGGAATTAATGAATGTTGGGTTTCCTCTTTGGAACATATAATAAAATAGCTTGGATTTGAATTAAAGGGGATAAATTAAGGAAAATTAAGACAAATTAATTAAAGGAGTGCTAAATAAGCGGGAAAGTGTAAAGAGGTACACTTTACAACACCAAAATAAGGCACAATTAAGTCCATTTTAACTTTAATTTTAAATTAAGTGTGAAAATATAAAAGGATACACTTTTCTACACTACAATGTGCATAAAAGGTAAATACAAATTTTCCTTTTTATATTTATATTTTATATTATATTAAAATATTCCTCTTTTGTCTTGTATGCAAATATATTTTTTATAAATTTTCAAAAAATGGTAACTTAGGGAAATAAATTTCTTGTACAAAGTATCATTTGACACCAAATGCAAGTTTTGACTTGCGAACCTAAAATTATATTATAAAGTAAAACCTATATATATGTCAACTGAGGTAGCATGGACTTAAATGCTAGATACCTTGGTTTACTAAATTTTCATTTTTTAAATTCTTTTAACATGTCATATATTGGAAGATGATGGAGTGAAGAGGGAGCTGGAAGAAGAGTGGGGAGGAGGGGGGAATTTGAAATTAGGGGTTGATGCTAGAGAGGAAGGAGATGATTTAGAAGAGGTGGATGGATTTCAGTTACAGGGCTGGCTACTATTGTTGACTTGTTGGGATGCAACACAGTGGTGTTGGATTTCGTCTCTGGCCTCTTAAGAAGCGTTGTTGTGAGGTTGCTTGATGTTATCATTTTTTTGGGAAGTTGTGGTATTCTTGTTGTCTTTTGACACTAGTTTCGGGCTTGGTGTGTTGTAGATTTCAGTTTATACTAGATTTTTGGGTGCGTGTGAAGGCTCTTTTTGCCTCATGGGTGTTGGTACTCTTTTTTTGACCTAACTTTGGCAGTTGGTATTCCCTTGATGCTTGTTTAATGAGTTATTTTTTGTCCTTCGGGGGTTTTATTTCAAAATGTGGGGTGGGCTGTTGCCTTCTTCCTTCGATGTTGACTCCAAGCAACTCCCCTAGCCATTTGAGGAGGTCATAGATTTTTGGGTTTAAAAGGGTTGTGCTTAATGACTATTTTACTAATGAGACTATGATGGAGTGGTGGTTTTCCCTCCATGATGCTGTTGTCGATGCGTGCTTGGTTGCGGAAGGTGTTCCCTCTAGCCTTTGTTCTGTTGTTGAGATGGTGCTGCTGGAAGGCTATGTTTCCTTGAACCCCCTATGGTCTATGATGTTTTTATTACTGATGTGGGTTTTCTTTCTTTTGGAGGATGCATTTCCTAGGTTGTACCCAAAGTTTGGTTTATTGGTTGATTTGTGTTTATTTAAGGCCCAAAATTTCTTGGAGCTAAAGGGAGCTTATGCTTCCCTTGTTTTTAATTTGATGTTGTTGATTGGGTTGTGCATAGAGTTTTATCTACTTTCCTAGATGAATTTATGGCCTAAGGGGATCTTTTTTTCCCCCTCTTCTAGAGTGCTTTCTCTTTTGGCAATGGAGATGGTGCAGGTTTGTTTGGTGTAAATCTTTTGGCTGTTGGTTCTCAAGGGTGTTGTGGCCACCCTAGTTGCAGATAGTTTGATATTGGCTAGGATGCATTCAATTTTCATCCTAAAGGCCCAAATGCACGTGTTTCCTAAGGTTACAAAGTCTACCCTTTCTCCTTTGCTGTTGGTTGGGTTGTTTTCAACATTCATCTTGAGGACCCATGGGTTTGTGGTGCCTTTGGCTACTAAGTTTTCTCTTTCTTCAAGAATTTTTTTCTTTCTCCTAGTTCTTGTAGATAGTGTCTCCTATTGAGGTGGAGACTTCTCCCTTTGAGGTGGAGATGGGTTTTGCATGTGTGGTGGATGCTTATTTTTCTTTAGTTGGTTTTCCCTCTTGCAACTCCTATTGAGGTGGAGGTTGGGTTTGCTGGAGATATGTGGTTGCTATGGTAAGGGTTCTCTTGGTAGATTCTATTAAATAGGTGGTGAGTCAAGGAGGATGATGTGGTAGTCCTGCATCATCAAGAATGCTATTTTTTTGGCTCAAAAACTATTGTTTCTAAGAAGTTTGTTTGTTGTCTTGTGGTTGTTACAGGTAGTGTCTCTTTTTACATAGGTTTTTGGTCGATGTATGACCACATTATATAAGGTTTAAGGTTCCCTTAAAAACCTTTTTGTTGTAGGTTTGGGTAGTCATGTTGATCCTTTGGAGGTCTAGTATTGTTTAGCTATTGGTTGTCTATGTCTTATCTTTTAGCAACATGCTCATCTTTTTTAGGGTTTCAGGTTCCTTCAAAACCTGCTTGTAAATGGTTTTAGGTCCATTCAAAATATATTTTTCCCCACTAATAAAAAAAATTCATATATTCAATATACCTTCTCTAATTTATTTTTTAAATTTTATTTCACATACTTTTTCAAAGAAAATGCTTAAACTCTTCAATGTTTATTTATTTAAAAATATTAAATCCTTAAATTAATTGAACCTTAAGAGGAGGAAGCTATGAATAACATGAGGAAGGTGCCTAAGGAGAATAGGCAACTTACTTTTAAGAGGGTTGTTAATGTAATGTATTAAATTGATTCTAGTAGAGGAAACAACTTTCCTTGAGAATCAACTTATTATATTACACTAGGATGAATCAAACAATTTGATTTATGGTTCGATAAATATTTTTATGCTTATAATTGGAAATTTAATTTAAATGATTACAACTTCAACAAAAAATATCCAATTATAATAGACTATCCAAAATATATTTTCTATATCGAAAAATAAAATCTAATTCCTCCTGAAATGAAAAATATAAGTCATAAGGATGGTTTTGTAGCTGTATAGAAGACTTAGCTAGAAACCCCAATGCATAGTGTGAATGTCCTTGAAGTGTGTTGTCCTCCTGTATAGATGGGATGAAAAATGAACAAAATGCCTCAAAAATTGCTTACACAAAAAAGCAATTACAGGCCCACTATGTGTAGAATATATTTAAACGAATAAAATTACCTAAAGTGCACAATAGAAAACCTAATAAGAGAAGTTAAGAGACAAATAATAAAAAATAAAAGGTATCATCTGATATTTATCTTCTTCCAATCTAAAAACCCACACACATAAAAGAAAAGGAGAATGTTTGGGTAGCTATTTAGGGGCTTGCGTTAGCCAAACCACCATCTTGGTCTTTCGACATCCATGGATAGCCAATATTGATTTGATAATAGATTTTGATAAAAAGAGATATGATGATAAAGATGGATACAATAAAATATGACTAATTTTACAAATAGATTTAAGAATAATATTATAACACCAAGAACATCTATCTGCTAGCATAAGAAGAAGAAATATTTCAAATTAAGGAGGAGACAACAAAAAATATATATCTCTAACGAGGAAGCCATGGACAAACTCCAAAGTGGGATTCATAATTGTAGTACAGTTGGTTTTCTCAATCTCACAAACAAGAAATAACATAAAAAGTATTGGATAATTTTTGTTACTTTAAAATGAGTAGGTCTTCAAGAGAGTTGTAGAGAAAAAACCAACAATCAAGATTCATGCATGTGTGTGTGTGAGAGAGAGAGAGTCAATTTTTTTTTCTTTTTCCAAAGTAGAAGGTTTTGGATTTTTATCAAGCCCGATTGCCATACAAGAGTGCTACATCAAAAAATTCATAGGAATATAATGTTCCAACGACCACTTGAATTGTGATTTTCCATGGAAGGTTAGTGCATCATGCAAACATCTATGCATATCACTTTTGTTTGGGAGAAATGGACTCAAATTCTTGAGATAATCATAATTTTACTAAGAATAAGGTATTTTTGTGTTAACAACTTATGCTTAAACCATTTTTAAATCAAGAGCTAAATAGGGAGACATTACATAGTGTGAAATAACATGGTATGCAATTTCCTTCACTACATTTTGACCCCACTTTAGTAGACCTATGTATTTTACAAAATATGCATGGTAAAATAAGAATAAAATTGAAATTGGTAGTTACCATTTAGGATACTATAGAGAAGAAAAATATTCAATCCACATGGATATGCCCTTAGGGAAAGAAGAGTTGCACAACAACTAAAATATCTTGCATAAGATAAACATAGTAATGCAAAAATATTCACATAAAATATGTTAGCTAAAAAGAACACTTTAGGCATAAAGATAATGGACTAAAAATTCACACAACACATAAATAGAAAAAGAAATGACTCATCTAGAAAGAAAAAGAGAGATAATAGGAAGAGCATAAGATTGAATAATTTGATAAATAATTTTAATAAATGATTTTGATAATATGGCCAACAAGCTATTTTATAGACCATACATCAAATTTTATTGACCATGGTTGTTGCAAGATGCATTGTTAAACAACTGTGGAAAATATAGGATATATGAAAATCAACAACCTAACAAGCTACACTATGCTAGGTGGTTCATATACTATCAAACTGCTTAGAGATATTTTTTATTTAAAATAATATTGTGTTTGTGAACTGTGGTAGCCCCCTTAAAATAATTGCATGACTCAAGGAGTACAAATATTTTAAGGAGAGAGAGAAAAGAGATAAAAGATTTAAGAAGAAATACAAAGCAGGATGTTGTGTCATAAAACACAAGAGATTATGTTCATGGAATGTCATCACACAATGCATGGATGACAAAAAATCCATAACATCAATCAAAAAAAGAACACTCAGGGATCCAAAAAGTTGAGATCAATATGAAGATTTGATAACTATGTATATCAATAGATTATAAATTTTTAATATTTGTCATTCCCCAAGTGTAGTGGAACTACAAACATAGAGGAAGAATGCCATATATAAAATTAAATATTTTTTTGGATCAAAATGGAAGAGACCTAAATATCTTAATGCTTTTCATCATCTCCAAATTTAAGAAGATAAATACAAAACACATGAAAGAATGATGAGACAATTTTTTTTTTTTACAACAATTCATCTCTCTTGTATCTTGTTGTGTAGTTTTTGCACACACGCCCCACTGAAAGTAGGGACCCTTTTTGCTTGGTCTTTTGGCTCTTTTCTGTGGCCATGTCTTTTGAGCTTGTCTTTGAAAATCATGAGATTTTGGTCTTTGATGCTTTGGTCCTTTGGTCTTGGGATTTGGTTACTTTGCACTATTCCTAAATGCTTGTCTTGTTTGTAAAGTGCCCCTATTTTGAGTTCCAAGTGGTCAAGGAGTCTTACAGATGTCCTCTCTCGAAGTGGGTTCCCTTTGCCTTTTATTTGTCCTTGGTGTTTTGTCTAGGTCTTAGGAGTTGTTCTTTTCCTCCTAAGACCTTGTTTCCTTTGCTTTGCGGGTTTGAGCATGGGATGAAACTAAAATCTCAACCTTCACAAAGTTCTTGGTTTGGTTTTCGTTCCGGTTCTAGCTCCGCTTCTTGTCTCCTTGTTTTCTTTGTTGTTTTGCTTGTGTTTGGAATTTGGGTTGGTTTCCTCCCTTGGGTCTTCTTTGGTTTTCCTTTTTTCTTTTGTCTCTGGAGGTGGGGTGCGAGATGAAACTAAACTCTAAACCTTCACAAAGTTCTTGGTTATGTTTTCGCCTCTGTCTTGTTTTGGCCTCGACTTGTTTTGTTTCCACTTCCACTTGGTCTTGTGCATAGTTTCCTTACCTTGGAGATTCTGAGGTATTCATCGAGTTTTAATGAAGCCTGTGAGTGGCTGAATCTGTGACCGTGTGTTCATCATGAAAACCTAGGGTTTGATTTTGAGTTGATTACCAATCCTATTAGATCACCCTAAATGAGTTAGGAAGTTAAGTTTATCAATGGACAACCTAAATTGAGTTGAATCCTTGCTTGAGGTCTCAAATTTGTGATTGTTCGATCAATTTGGGCGAAATCATGATGAAATCCAAGATTTTGGGGTTTTGATCATTTCGAGGATTTCCTTTGCCTTGGGGTTTCCTCGGATTTCCATTGCTGGGTCGTTTTCCCGAAAAGTGTAGAATCAAGCCGACTTCACAAAAATACGTTGCTCTGGGAAATCCCTGAACTTCTATTACTCCATCATTTCCTCGAAGTATGTGCAAAATATTGAAAATTTGGTTGACTTCGTGGAAATTTGTCATCCTAGGATTTCCCCGGATTTCAGTTTTCCCTTCATTTTCCTGAAATGTGCCAGGATGTGCTGAGTCTCACAGATTTCTCTCCCCAATGGAATTCTCTGAGGAACTGCTAGGAATGAAGAAATGAAAGAATGCATGAGTTAATGGCTAGTGATTTTTGCATTTACATGATTGATTTGTCTAATTCAATGATATGTGCAAATGTTTCTTGAGTTTTGATTGAGGACTCATTGGCCTTTTGGTGTTTTCTGTGCTTTCATCGCTAAAATCCGCCTGGCCCAGAATTCCCTGAAATTCCCTTCTAGTCCGAATTCCGTGAAGGGATGAAAATCTTGAACTTTGAAGAAGGGTGCCTTAATGATATTTTAAGGGATTTTGATTGATTATTTAGATTTATTTGATGATTAGCATGTTGTTTATGATGGAATAACTTGGATTTTGATGCTATAATGGATACTTATTGTGGCCTTTTGAGTGTAGGCTAGATCAAGCAAGATAGTTGCTGGCAAGGCCAAGGACAAGCAAGTGGATCTTAGTGTAGAGGAATGTGCTGGGGCAAGATAAAAATGATATGGACCTCCTCTTGCAGAAGTTGAAGATGATCATAGATCAAGCTGGATATCGGAAGTAATGCTCTAGAAGGAAGGCTGAGCATACTTTAGATGTTGTGAGATCCATGGGGTACAACCAAGTACACTTTTTAGTCATGGGTAGGTGAAACCCGCTCATACACGGGGAGGGTTAAGTCAATGAATGCTCAATGGCCATTAATTTGAGTTGGATGTGACGTGAAAAATTCAAACAAGCTTGACTCGATCAGGGTCGTTCAAATTCCCAACTCAGCTATTGATCGATGTCCCATATTCAAGGTCACATAGCACACCCGCTACAATTCTTCTGCTTCACGCAGGTGAGACATTAATGGCGGAAGTGACTTGCAGGGTGTATTCAGTCTGAACTGAGATTTGTAAAGATCCAAGTCCGATCTAAGGGGTGCCTCATGCATTCAATGCAAGGTGGAAATTTATTACGAACTGTCCAAGGCCGACCTGGTTGGTGGCCAACCTTGCTTTGTAACCCTAACTTGGGCTGGCACATGGTGTAATCCCTATAAGTATGGAATTTTTCCTCTTTTGAAAAGAGTTAGTGAGTTAGAGAGTTAGACTAGAGTTAGACGAGCTATATAGGATTAGATTTTTAGAGCAGAAAGTTAGAATTAGGAGTTAGTTTTATTTTCAAGCAAGTGTTGTAATACAAAATATCAAAATTGTTGCTATTATTGGTGATTCAATACAAGTGAAGACATTGTGCTATTATTGGTGGCTTCATTGGATTGATTTGTCTTGCATAGTTTTTATTCTATCTTTGAAATTTCTTGAAAATAACTGAATGCATTTTAGATTTAGAGTTAAATAATTTAATGGTGCTTGTGATTTAGTGCTTGGAGTGTTGTAGCAATCTTTGGTTCATACTTTGGGTAGCTTCTTGATTTTGGGATTGCTGTGCAAGGTCAACCTATAATTGATATTTATGTGCTTAGTTCAATTGTGGGCATTTATCCAGTTCAATTGAATGAATGTCCATGATGTGAAAATATTTAATTCCTTAGAAGATTGCACTATTTCTGTGAGATTGCAGGTATAGCCTAGGTTAAGCAGAAATTAATTTTGAGGGATTGGTCCATTCCAAGTATTTCTTCATTAGTACTATTGATCTTAGGAGTAATCTTAATCTTAGGATTTCTGAAACCCTTATCTTTTGCTATTTCTTTTAACTTTGGTTAAAATAGGAATTCGAGTATCATTATATAGAAAAATATGAGAACTTTAGAGGTTCCAGTACTTGTTTTGTAAGGTCCCTTCGTGATTACCAACATTTTCACATTTATCACTGAGTTGTTTTGTTGCATTGTCAAGACCTGACCTTAGAGACCTTAGGGTTATCTCTTTTTAAATAGAGATTGACCTTTCAAGAGAGATAGGATACTATATATTCTATCTGAGTTGTTGCTGTGCAGAAAACACCATCAATAGATTGGCACTAGAGGGAGGGCTTGAATAAGCAAGCTGGAGCATTTTCTAAACACCCTTTCTCTTGAGAGACTCAGAAGGAGAACCAAATCTACACTAGGAGAAGAAGAGTTTCAAGAATTTCCACCTCTAACTAGGTCAAGAAGGACCAAAAGAAGGGAGGAGTCATCGTCTAATCCATCATTTCCACCATCCTCACCCTCATCCATCTCATCTTCATCCGATTTTGAGGCTGGTTCCATTCAACAACCCCAATAAGCCACCAATCAGCCTTTACCACCTCCACCTCCACCTCCACCAATGTATTTATTTAGAAATAACCCATCACCTCTATCCTTCAATAACTACAATTTTACGCCCAAGAACCCTGAGCAATTTTGCTCTATGTTTCACACAAGTGATCCTATAGGACAACAAAGGAGCATATTAGGATTTTTTAGACTTGCCTGAGAGATAGAGGGATTAATCATGAGGATGTTGCATGTATAATTTTCCCTTATTCTATGGGAGAGGATTCCTTTTATTGGTAAAATCATTTACCTACTACATCAATCCATAATTGGGCTGAACTTGAGCATAACATGTAGTTTATCGGGGTTAAGAGAGAAGTTAATGAGCCTATAGGGTCATTCAATAATAGGTTCCATCGTGCATACACTTGATTGAAAGCACCTTATTCTATAGATGATGCCACTGCCTTAAACGTCTATTTTGAAGCCCTTGATAGTCTTACATCCACCTTCCTTAAGTGGAGAAATAATTCCCCAGCTACCTTGCTCACTACATATATAGAGGCTGTTAAGGTTAGTACAGATCTGAGACAACACTTGTTAGGACCCTTGCCATCTCTGGGACCTGCTGCTCACCTAGGTAAAGTCCAAGCTCTCAACCAGGCTCTGACTAATCTCACTCCCATTATGAATCCCATTCCATAGCTGCCTTTGGTTCCTCACCCAGGTCATCCAATAAGTCAGGTTCACCCGGTACCCAGTTACCCATAGTAAAGTGCCAATTAACCCCTTTGTCCACAATAGCAAGCTGGTTTCCCTACATATTTACAGAAATTAGAAGTTTTGAATCAGTCTACGGGTCCTGGAGGAGTTTCAAGATACCCTCCAAACAATGTGAATTTAGTGCCTTATAATAGTCCTGATAAGGAAAGGTTAGATGAGCTAACCGAGCAAGTGAAAAAACTGAATATGGAGGTAACCTACTTGAGGAACTAAAACAAACAACTCCAAGCTGCTCAGAAGAGCATGCAATCAAATTAGAATAGGGAGAATCAAGATGTTGCATGAGGGAAAAACTTTGGCAGAGGGAAGCATTCTGATAGAAATCAGAAGTTTGAAAGAGGACAAGATTCTGGTTAGAACTTTGATAGAGGAAAACAAGGTGGACAAGGGTTTGAAAGGAGACAACCACCTAGGAAAAATAGGCCATGGAACACCAGACGTAATAATGGAGGAGTCCCCACTCCACTGGATCAACCTTCCAATCAAGAGAAACCTTCGAGTGGTGTATATCTAGCTGAAGCAGCTTTGTTAGGGTGGTGCAGGATCCATAAGATAGGTCAGCACTTTGAGCTTGATTGTCCTGAATTTCAAACTATTTCTTCCATCTTTCAGTATGAAGTTGAGAAGAAATCCACTGGTCGAGAGTTGGTACCCTCAAATCCATATGATTCCCCAGTTTTGGTGCTGAATCATGCTCCTTTCCCGAGGGATGAAGAGAATGGACCAGAAGAGGAGTCAAGTAGCCAAAATGAGGAGACTGAACAAGTGCTGAATGAGGATGAGATTGCTTAGTTATTCAATGAAGGAACCGAGAATGATAATGGTCCCTTGGATGTGGAGGAAGTTGGTGTTGAAGAAGTACAAATGTTTCAACAACCTACAAGAAAGTATGATTTGAGGAATAGGCCTAACAAGAATCCACCAGTTGGAGGCCCATTTACTACATCTATTCCTCCAAACAATTTTACCACTCCACCGGACCCACATGATAGTAATAATCCATCTTACCCTTAGGTGCCAACACAGTACTTTGCAAAAGGAGGACAAGCTGAGGCATCAAAATGAAGCAATGTTGATACAACAAAAGATAAGCAGATTGGTCATTCTAAGGAGACCCACGTCGACATGAATGTGGAACAATTAGGCAAATATGTGACTGAAGAACTCAAGAAAGTAAAGGTGAGTCTTTCTTATTTTGAGTTGTTAAGGGTTCCTAAAATTAGAAATATAGTCCTAGGGTCTTTTAATTCAAGTACAACACCACAAGGAATAGCAATCAATGAGGTAGTTGGTAGGCCTCCTAGTTCACAGGCACCCAAAGGCCAAAGTCAAGCACAACCTAGAGATAGAGGGAAAGAAAAAGATAAGAACCAAGTTGCACAAGTTGAAACTCAATTGAGTTTGTTTCAGGGAAAAATGGAAACCCATCCCTTTCTGATTTCTATTCGTATCTTTGGGAAGAATCTGCATAATTGTCTTCTGGATTCAGGAGCATCTACAAATGTTATGCCTTTTTCTATCTGTAGAGCTCTAGGTATTACCCCTGCAGCCTCTCAGAAGAAGGTCACCCAATTGGACAAGACATAGGTAAATATAGTGGGAGAACTGAACATGATCCCCATGCAAGTTGCTTCAGATCCAAGAGAGCAAAAAGTACTTAATATTCAGGTAGCAGATATTCTTGACACTTATGGTTTGATCTTGGTTCGAAATTTCACCAAGGCACTAAATGGATACATATCAACAAACCATTCTCACATGTGGATACCCTGGAAAGGAGTCCCAAATCAAATCAGAATTGAAAGAGAACCCAAAATGAAGTATGTGATCACTGAATATCAGAATACTTTGAATGAGATATTGGTGTCAGAAGTCAGCATGAGGAACTATGTACTGGCTGCCCCTATTTCAGATACATAAGAAGCCTTTATGTTGCAAAGCTCCTTTGATGAATCCACATCAGAATCCAGTTGTTCTAAAGAAATATTTGTGTTACAAGATGAGTCTACATTAGAAGCTAGTGGTCCTGAAGCACTGCTTGAACAAATAGAGGAACTTGATAACCAAGAAGATAGAAAACTCAACTTGCTAGATAATTTCCAAGAGTTTATCTAGAAGTGCGTGGAGGATCAAATCCAACTATACATGAATATGAATTTTTAAGAATTGTTGCTCCCTAATTGGTGCAAACTTCACAATGCTCCTCACTTTGAGCTGGAATGTTGCCTGTGCCAAACTATAGTGGAGTAGATACAAAAGTGCATTAATCCAACCCCAGTTGTCAGATTGGATGTACATGGTATTCAAAATAATTCTAAAGGGAAGAGCCCAATGCCTCCTAAAGAGCCTTTGGGAAACAACAAGGACATGGGTAGTTCGAGGATATCAAGAGATGATGGTTGCTGGACATTGAGATTTGATGGATCCAAATCAAAGTAGGGTGCTGGAGCAGGATTTGAGTTGATCAACCCTAAAGGTAAAACCTATTTTTTTTGCTCATAGGCTCCAATTCTAGTGCACTAATAATGTAGCTGAGTATGAGGCTTTGGTCCATGGATTATTAATGGCATTAAGGAATAAAGTTAAGATCTTGGAAGTGTTTGGAGATTCTGAGTTAGTGGTTAGGAAAGTAAGGAAACAATACTCATGTCATGATAGAAGGATGGCCAATCATAGGCACAAAGTATGGGATCTCATGGAAGGATTTGATGCCTTCGATATCTAGTTGATCCCTCGCAACAAGAATAAAACTACAAATTCTCTAGCACAAGAAACTAGTACATTGTAGCCCTTATCACTTTCAGGTTTGAAGAAGTTCACTATGGAGCTCACTCTAGTACCCTCAGTGCTTGACAATGTAACCAATTTCCAGGTGTTTGAGGATGACAAACATATTCTTGATTTCATCACTAGCTGTGATGTGTTTTCTTCTTAGGTGTTGATGAGGTGGAACCTCAAGAGGCTGAAATGGACCTAGAAAAGGTCATTAACCTAAAAAATAATACGATCCCAAGAGGTATGGTGAAGTTGGAGAGAATATTTGATTTGGATAAGATAAAAGATCAAGAACAACAAGTGAAAAGGGAGTCTCTTAGTAGTCAATGTGAAACATACAACATGGGGACCCAGGGTGGTGTGAAAAATGTCTTTATTGGTAAAGTGTGCACTCTAGAGGAAAGGAGATGAATTATTGATGTGTTAGCCTAGAGTTATGAGGAATTACATACATATGATACTTCGATCATCACACACACTACTCCCTTGATGTCAAATGTAAGACCATTCAAGCAAAGACAAAGGCCAATTAATGTTCTGCTGGAACCCATCATTCAGAGGGAGGTGCATAAGCTACTTTCACCATTAATCATATTTCCAGTGAGACACTCAACATGGGTTGCAAGCTTGGTTCTAGTAAAGAAGAAAAATGGAGAAATTAGATTGTGTGTTGATTTCAGGAACCTTAACAGGGCATCCAAAAAAGACAACTATCCAGTTCCTTCCCTGGATGAAGTACTTCAAATTATCAATGGATCTCAGATGATGTCTTTTCTAGATGGGTACTTTGGATACAACCGGGTTGTGGTACAATATGAGGATAGGCACAAAACCGCCTTTACTACAAAATGGGGAACTTTTTCTTACAAGAGAATTCCCTTTGGATTAATCAATGCCGAAGCTACATTCCAGAAAGCAATGGATATTGCTTTCAAAGACATTATTGGTAAGTGCATAATTATTTATATGAATGATTTGAGAATTTTTTTCCAAGAAGAGAGGTGATCACATAGTAGGTTTATGCAAAGTATTCCAAAGATGCAGAGAGTTTGGCATCTCACTTAATCCAAAGAAATGCATCTTGGGTGTCACTGAGGGAAAATTGTTAGGACATGTTATTTCAGAGTAGGGTATTGCTATTGACCCAAAATGAATAGAGGCTATAATAAAGATTCATCCCCCTGCAAGCAAAAAGGAGATGAAGTCATTCTTTGGGAAAATTAATTTTGCTAGAAAGTTTATCACTAGATTTGTAGAGATAGTGAAGCCCTTGAATGCTATGCTAAAACAAGAAGCAAAAGTTGAATGGAGCGCAAAAGCTAAGGAGGCATTTGCATAAATCAAGAGAGCTATTGCTGAGGCTCCAGTATTGGTAAGTCCAGATTATGTCAAGCCTTTTTACATATACCCATTTGCTTCTGATCAATCCTATGCTAGAATGATAACTCAAAAGTATGATCAAGGCGATGAACATCCCATAGATTTTATGAGTACCCCTTTAAAGGATGCAAAATTGAGATATCCTAATGTGGAGAAGCAAGCCTATGCCCTGGTCCAAGCTGTGAAGAAGTTCAGACACTATATATTGAGAAATAAGGTCTTTTCCATAGTACCTGATCCTACAGTTAAGCTATTGTTGATACATAATAAATTGGGAAAACACAAAGCTAAGTGGATAACTATGTTGTAGGAATATGATATTGAGATCCACCCCATGAAATTGGTGAGAGGGTAGGGATTGACAAAGACAATGGCTGAGATGGGTCTTGACCTCACAACTCAACAATATTACCTCCAAGAAGTGTCTCCAGAAGACTGGTATGATGAAATTATCTACTATTTGTTAAACCAACAAAGTTCTGAACACCTTAATGCAGTACAAAGGAGAGCTTTGCATCTGAAGAGTGACAATTTTATGATGAAGGGAGTTGTCTTGTATAAGAGAAATCATGAGGGGGTTTATTTGAGATGCCCAGGAAAGGAAGAAGTTGGGAGAGTGATGAATGAATTTCATGAAAAATATGGCACAGGCCATGGCTCAACACCTTCCATTGCCATTCAGATTCTAAGGGCAGACTATTATTGGCCTACCTTGTTCAAAGACACACATAACCATGTGAGGACTTGTCATGTATGTCAGAATGAAACAAGTAAGGAGAAACGTGCAACCCTTCCACTTCAGCCTGTTATAGAGGTAAAACCATTTGCACAATGGGGAATGGACTTTATAGGTCCAATCAATCGACCTTCCTCTATAGGCCATAGGTATATTCTCACCGTAAGTGATTGCTTTACCAGATGGAATGAGGCTCTTGAATGCAAACAGTGCACTTCTGAAGTGGTAATCAATTTCATTGAGTCAGGTATTATTAATCTCTTTGGATGCCCATTGGATTTAGCTTGTGATAATGGTCTTGCATTTGCATCATTAAAATTTTCTAACTGTGCCTTTGATCATGGAATTGTCATAAAATTTGCATCTAATTACTATCCAAAGGGTAATGGTTTGGCTAAGTCTTCTAATAAGAATCTTTTAACAGTCATCTACAAGCTACTAGAGAAGAATCCCAAGGATTGGCGCACCCAACTTAGATTTTCTCTTTGGGCATACCGCACTAGATAGAAAACATCCCTAGGAACCTATCCTTATCACCTAGTGTATGGTTTTGAACCTATATTTCCCATCCAGTTGAAGATCCCTACCCTGCAATTAATTAATGAATATTATGATGGAGAGGATAAGCGTGAAGCCCACCTAACTGAACTGTTACACCTTGAAGAGAGAAGAGATGAAGCCCTATAAAACTTTTCTAAACATCAGGGTGTAGTGAAAAGATGGTTTGATAGGAGGGCCAAGGTGAAAGCCTTTAGAATATCTAACTTGGTTCTCTACTGGGACAAATCCCATCACCGAAAAGGTGATCATGGAAAATTTGACAAAATTTGGCTCCACCCTTATCAAGTTGTAGAGATTCAGGGAGACAATGCTTTTTGTTCTAAAAATCTCACTGGAGAAAATATCCCATTGCCTGTCAATGGGCAATATTTGAAGCATTATTTCCAGCCCTGAGATGTTTACAACTCTTTCCTTGTACATAGGTAGATTAGGTTTCCTTTCTGTTTTTCTATTTGTGCTTTGGTTAGATTAGGGTTTCTTTTGTTTTTTTTTGCTCATTTTCTGCTTTTGGTTAGAGTAGGTTTGCTTTGGTTGGTTTTTCTTTCTGCTTTTCTCTTGCTTTGGGTTTTATTGCTTTCTTCTGGGCCTGTTGCATATGTATAGCTAGCTGCTTGCCTGGGGCTATTCTAGGGATTTCTTTTACAAACTCTAATAATATTTTTAGAGTCAATTGAACTGGGGGAATTCCTTTATCTGATGTTGCATATGCTTGGGATTGGAGTCACTTGAGTAAATCAAATTCTGGAATGTATTTGGGTCTCATACTTTCACACAAATTTTAAAGATTCCAAGGTTGCATATGGTCCTTATGAAGTCTGACTGGATGAAAAATCTTATATTTAGCTCTAGCGCCACTGTGGTTCTCATCCCTGAGTGTGAGCTTCATTGCTTGCAGGGTGAAAGGGAAAGTTTAAAAGATCTCAAAGAGAATATTAAAAAAAAAAGAGGAAAATAAAAATGTTGAAAATAATTTTTTTTTTTCACCTTATCAAGGGTATCCTAGTATCTCTACTGGGGCTATGGAAGCCTGGATGGCAATAGAGCTATGCTAGGGAGGGCCATAGTGATAACCTCGTTGGGGCTATGGATGCCTGACTGGCAATGAGGCTCTATCCAGGTTGCTTTTGGGGTTGGAATCTTTATGTAGCCTGGTCAGACTAAGTTTGGTGCCTTTTGCAACTAAGGAAAAGGAAATGAATGCATGCACACATACTTTGACTCAAGTATAGGAAAGGTTTTCTTGTTTGTGATTTTTGAAACCTTGTTTATAGGGTGACCTGATGTAAGGACTAAAACTAGAGATTCTGGGTTCTTGATTCTAGTTTGTCATTAAAATTCTCTGGAGCATTTCCCCAGCGAAGTAGCCATTTGTTGTGCAGTTTTTGCACTCACGCCCCACTGAAAGTAGGGACCCTTTTTTCCTAGTCTTTTGGCTCTTTTCTATGGCCATGCCTTTTGAGATTGTCTTTGAAAAACATGAGATTTTTGTCTTTGATGCTTTGGTCCTTTGGTCGTGGGATTTGGTTACTTTGCACTATTCCTAAATGCTTGTCTTGTTTATAAAGTGCCCTTATTTTGAGTTCCAAGTGGTCAAGGAGTTTTATGGATGTCCTCTCCAGAAGTGGGTTCCCTTTTCCTTTTGTTTGTCCTTGGTGTTTTGTCTAGGTCTTAGGATTTGTTCTTTTCCTCCTAAGACCTTGTTTCCTTTGCTTTGCAGGTTCGGGCATGGGATGAAACTAAAATCTGAACCTTCACAAAGTTCTTGGTTCAGTTTCCATTTTGATTCTGTCTCTGCTTCTTGTCTCCTTGTTTTCTTTGTTGTTTTTCTTGTGTTCAGCCTTTGGGTTGGTTTTCTCCCTTGGGTCTTCTTTGGTTTTCCTTTTTTCTTTCATCTTCGGAGGCAGGGTGCAAGATGAAACTAGACTCTGAACCTTCACAAAGTTCTTGGTTTTCTTTCTGCCTTTATCTTGTTTTGGCCCCAGCTCCATCTAGTTTTTTTTTTTTTCCCTCTGTCTTGTTTTGTTTCTGATTCTATTTGGTTTTGTTTCCACTTCCACCTGGTCTTGTGTGTAGTTTCCTTGCCTTGGAAATTCTGAGGTATTCATCGAGTTTTAATGAAGCCTGTGAGTGGCTGAATCTGTGACCCTGTGTTCATCATGAAAACCTAGGGTTTGATTTCAAGTTGATTACCAATGCTGTTAGATCTCCCTGGATGACTTAGCAAGTTAAATTTATTGATGAACAACCTGAATTGAGTTGAATCCTTGCTTGAAGTCCCAAATTTGTGATCGTTTGATCAATTTGGGTGAAATCTTGATGAAATCCAAGATTTTGAGGTTTTGATCATTTCGGGGATTTCCTTCACCTTAGGGTTTCCCCGGATTTCCATCGCTGGGTCGTTTTCCCAAAAAGTGCGGAATCAGGCTGACTTCATGAAAATTTGTTGCTCTGCGAAATCCCCAAAATTCTGTTACTCCATTGTTTCCCCGAAGAATGTGCAAAATATTGAAAATATGGTTGACTTCGAGGAAATCCATCGTCCTAGGATTTCCCTAGATTTTCATTTTCCCTTCATTTTCCCGAAATGTGCCAGGATGTGCTGAGTCTCATGGATTTCCATCCCTGATGGAATTCTTTGAGGAACTGCTAGGAATGAAGAAATGAAAGAATGCATGAGTTAATGGCTAGTGATTTTTGCACTTACACAATTGATTTGGCTAATTCAATGATATGTGCAAATGTTTCTTGAGTTTTGATTGATGACTCATTGGCCTTTTTGTGTTTTCTATGCTTTCATCACTAAAATACGCCTGGCTCGAAATTCCCCGAAATTCCCTTTTGGTTCGAATTTCGCGAAGGGATGAAAATCCCAAAATTTGAAGAAGGTTTCCTTAATGATATTTTAAGGGATTCTGATTGATTATTTGGATTTATTTGATGATTAGCATTTTGTTTATGATGGAATAACTTGGATTTTGATTCTATAATGGATACTTATTGTGGCCTTTTGAGTGCAAGATGGATCGAGCAAGATAGTTGCTGGCAAGGCCAATGACAAGCAAGTGGATCTTAGTGCGGAGGAATGTGCTAGGGAAAGATAAAAATTATACGAACCTCCTCCTATAGAAGTTGAAGATGATCATAGATCAAGCTGGATATCGAAAGTAAGGCTCCAGAAGGAAGGCTGAGCATACTTTAGATGTTGTGAGATCCACAGGGTACGACCAAGTACACTTTGTGTTCGCAAGTAGGTGAAACCCGCTCATACACGGGGAGGGTTAAGTCAATGAATACTCGATGGCCATTCATCTGAGTTGGATGTGACGTGGAAAATTCAAACAAGCTTGAATCGATCAGGGTCATTCAAATTTCTAGCTCAGCTATTGATCGACGAATCATATTCAAGGTCACATAGCGCACCCGTTACAATTTTTTTGCTTCACGCGGGTGAGACATTAACGGTGGAAGTGACCCGCAATGTGTATTTTGTTTGAACCAAGATTTGTAGAGATCTAAGAATGATCTGAAGGGGCGCCTCATGCATTCAATGCAGGGTGGCGATTTATTGCAAACTATCCAAGGCCGACCTTGCTTTGTAACCCTAACTTGGGCTGGCACATGGTGTAATCTCTATAAGTATGGCATTTTGCCTCTTCTGAAAAGAGTTAGTTAGTTAGAGAGTTAGACTAGAGTTAGATGGGCTATAGAGGATTAGATTTTTAGAGAATAAAGTTAGAATTAGGAGTTAGTTTTATTTTCAAGCAAGTACTGTAATACAAAATATCAAAATTGTTGCTATTATTGGTGATTCAATACAAGTGAAGACATTATGCTATTATTGGTGGCTTCTTTGGATTGATTTTTCTTGCATGGTTCTTGTTGGAACTGTAAAATTTTGATAACCTCATTAACCCTTCATACTTATTAGTTTCCCAAGAAGTTCATATTATAGACATAAAGTTTCCTCACATAGCATTTTCACCAAGGTTTGGGTTAAATTTTGTCATATAGCTCCATAAAAGTCATCTGACATTAAATCTTTAACATTTGAAAATATCGGCATAAGTTGATGCAGGTCTCACTGATAATAATATACATCTCTTCAGGTTAGCGGCAAGGCATCAGAAGTGTCATACCAATGAGGATATATGTAAAAAAGAATGCGGGTTCACATTTTTCTATCGACAAGATAAAAGGTATCGACGTGACGATGTGAGGTCATATCAAGCTAAATTGTTTTTTACCGATTGAAATATAGTGTATTGGCTAGACTATAGTCATCGGGGTGAGATTTCAAAGGACTTCCCAAAGCGATCACTGGTCTTGCCAATAAAGCAAAGGAAGACTCATTCGGTGAGACAATAATGCCGGGGAGAGTTCGGGAAGTCTCACCGACTCCTTGTGTTATACCGACAAGATTGAGTGTATGGAGATAAAAAATTATCGGAGGGACAATATACGTGGTCTTGCTGAAGAAAAGGTGTATTAGTAAGATATGTCTCAGCAGGGAGATCTAAGAGAGGTCACTACAAACATTAATCTGTCAGTAGGAAAATTACTTGGTTTCAGCGACTTAAGTTGACAAAGGGAATATCTCGGTGCAACTAAGAGCCTTCAGAGTGAAGTGAAGAATCATTGGCCCGATTCGTTAAGTCTGAGAAATATTTTTCTTTGGTGAAAGTCACGGCGATATAAAAACAAAAGAGGAAAACTATCGGGGAGACTTGTGATGTCCGGGGAACTACACGATGTCTTAGCGGATGTGTGAACGTTGAGCAGATGGATTGGCTAGAGATTTGAAATGTCTTGGCGATATGATGCATGATGTGACAACGAGAATTTTGAAAAAACTTGCTGCATTCATGTCTTAGTGAAGACATTAATGGCGCTAGGAAGCATAAAAGATTTTGCATATCGAGGTGAACTCAATTAAAATCATTTTTTCGCAGAATTGGTAGCGAAGGAAAGCAGAGGAACGAGCAAAGCAATCGGGGTGTTCGTTCAAACTTGGATTTTCAGGAAAAATACAGTAAGTTCCTCATCCTCTGAAAATTGTAAATTTCGAAGAATGGAAAGCAGTAGTTCAAAAAAGGTAAAAGGAAGAAAACATGGGGAGGGTAACCAACCAGAAGGACAAAGGAAAAAAATTGAAATACAACTAGAGGGCACTGAGCGAAAGTTAAACCAAGATCTCATAGACCAACTACCTAGTTCAGGACCTAAAGCAAGACGTTCCGCACAACTTAAGGTGGAAGTGGATAAATTGGATGACAATTGCAAGTTCATAGGAGATGTTTGGACCCCAATTAGAGGATACGAATTGTTCAATTTCCATTGCCATAGAAGAAATCGCTTCAAGCCAGTATGTAATCCATGGAGGCTCAATTTGGGAAAACTGGTGTGCCCTAATGTTTTTGTTGATGTCAAATTGGTGAAATTATTGGTTGGTCATTATAATATGAAGAATAGGGCCATATGTGATTTATCTGGGAACCCGATGATACATGTGTCTGAGAATGCAATAAGCGAGGTCTTCAAGTTAGAAGGAATGTGCAATGAGAAAATTATAAGTGAGGAGCTCGAGAGTGAATTCAGAAGAATGGATACCATTTACAAGGGCTGGAGGTTACCCCTGCACAAAATTAGGTGTCATGGAAAATCGACTTCGATGGAAGACAGCGAGGGACCACCATTTCATGTGGATCTCTTCGAACCCTACATAAAGTACACTTATTTTTTAGTGGGACAGGTATTGGGGATGGAGGTCCCAGAGCATATGATAGTTGTACCTATGGTGATTGCTGCAGATGTTCAATATCATAACTCTAGGTCATTTGATTATGCTTTACATGTGTTTAAAGAGCTTGACACTAGGTTGATGGCAATAAAGAATGGAGCCTTTGTCCTGCACCTCAGGAATTATTCATTGTTGATGCATTTGGTGCTATATTTTGGATAGGAAATAGGATTGTGGCCCTAGGAACTGAGGATTTTGCAATTTTATAAGGAAGGCAAGCCATTTCCTATTCAATTGTGGATTGCTGTTTGGGACAACAGGTTTGCTAATTCTAATTTCTTGCATTTTGAAGAATATTTTGTAAAGCCAATGTACAAGTTTTATAATCATCCTTGTGACTATTCCTTGTCTGATGAAATAAAGAAATTTCTTAGGCCTAAGGATTTTAATGGACCAATCAGCCACAACTGGGGGGATTGGTATTGTTTAGAAAATGCCACCATGATTAGGGTTTATGGTTTTGAAGGTACTCCATTTATTTTTCCTAGGACAGTTCTAGATAGAATTGCATACTTAGAGATTGTTAGGCAAATGGATTTCTCCTGTGTCATGAACTTAAGCTCTTATGGGAAGCAAGCTTTTATGCCAAGTACGCTGTGTTTTGGTGATTTTACTGTGTTAGCAAAGGAGGGATACAATTTAATTCTGGATAAATTATTGCATTATAACATGAGAAAAGTGCCATCAAGGAAAAACTTTGATCCAGAGGGATATATTCATTCTGCCAGACAGAGGATAAACTTTGGAGGGTATCAGCATGTACCCTATCAATTTGATGACATAATTAGAAACTTGGAAGCAAAAAAAGCAGAAATGGTGATTGAGAAGCATGATCAAGAATTGATAGATGCTGAGTTGTTGTCTTCTAGTAAAGAAGTATCAGAGGCTGATAAGCCACAAGGCCCATCTCGGAAGGTATCGAGGACAAGAAATCAGGATTACACCTATTCTACCAGAGAGATAAAGATTGAGGAAAGTGTGGATGTGGATACAAGACATGAAGAATATAGATCTTTTACAGTAGATGATGAATTTGTGAAAACCTCAGAATTCAAAATGTTTTTATACAAATAAAAGGGAAAAGAAATAAGAGGACTGGTTGACAATGTCACACCAGGAAATGAGGAGCAGTTGTTAAAAAACTTGAGGGATGATGTGGAGAAAGAGATGAAAAGCATGACCCCTGAGAAAGGGAGAGAGATGTTAGAAAAGGCTGGTGTCATGATTTTCCCAGGGCTAGATCTCAATTCCGCATTGGTTTTTGATAGTTTCCTGAAGGACAACAATGCTACACACAAGCTCAGCATAGAAAAGGTGACAGAAGTGTATACAGGATCAAGATGCAATCCTGATGAAGAGACATTGATGATCCAAGATTTATATCCCCCTCACAAGAAGTCAATTGTCATTGATACTGAGAAGGCATTTGGACATATCATGACTTTGAAGGCTAGAGAGGTTGATCCAGTTGCAACTCCAGAAATTGGGATCAATATAGAAAAATTAAATAAAGCCCAGATACAAGCATTGACCAGAGAGAGAAATGTACAAAACCAATAATGAGAGAATACTGAGGGAAAATGAACATTTAAAGGACTTGGTAGGTGCTATAATGGGGCCAACAAAGATGCTCACCCAAGGTGAAAGTTCATAGGTGAAGGACCATTGGGAAGGTTTAAGTGCATACTCTTAAGGGAAAATGGACACACTTATTCCAATAATCAAAAGGAGGCAGGTTGTTTTAACCACTTGGTTAAATAAAATTTGGGGAAAACATTCACAATACGTGGATGAAATAAAAGAGCATAGAAGAGTGGATGGTAGAATCCAAGAGAGAATTGAGGAGATAAAAAAGGATACTCCTAATACTACAGGGATTGAAAATGCTAATTGTATCATGGATAAGCATAGGGAATTCTTTGAGGAATTACAAGGGGATGCACAGGGATTGATAGAAGCCACCGAGGATAGATTGACTAAGTTTTGTGATAATGAAGGATGATTGAAAGAAATGAATACATGGAAGAGCGAATGTGAATTAATACTCCAAGAGATATTGAAGACAAACACTACAAAAGATATAACATTGGATGAAGCATGTGAGTAGAACGAACGAATGATGATGATGGAGATCGTGATCCGCGATGTGTTAGGAGATGCAAATACACATAAGCACCAAGATTACATAGAGCACATGTTTGAAGTTCACTTATGGCTTAACAAAACTTAGTTAATGCTAATCTTGTTAGCATTTTATGCTTAAAACTTTTTTTGAAAGGACACGTCCTTCCACCAACTAAATGTATAAATGTCCGTTGTTTACGGTAGAAAAAGTAGTAGAAGATAGATAGAATTAGAATAGGATAGATTACTGTAAGAAAAATATTTTCAGAATGATGGCACTTAAGAAGACTATGTTGCATGTATGGATTTTGAGGAAGATAATGAAAGACTGTTGATTTGGTGGCTTCATTCTGGTATCAATTTTTTGTTGGATTTCTATGATTATTTGATTGTCTCGAATCTGATGTCTCTTGATTGTTTAAATTGAAGTATCAAGTATATGTTCAATTTATCAGTGCACATTTGCTGTTTCTGTGTGATTTGATTTATCGGGTTCTTAGATGAAGAATTAAATTCCTTTCAATCAATTATAGTAATTTGGGAATGTTATTTGGATCAGTAAGAAGAATCAAATAATTAGATTTGATATTCTACCTCAAGTAGGGTTTATCAATTACATCCTTGCATGTTTATACCAGTTATAAACTCATAATTGTATGCCAAACGATTAGAGAACTTGCTAGATAGAAACCATCATCGAAGGCTTTCATTTGACTTTGTTTTACCCAATAAGGCACTGGTCTCCCTTATTTTCATTACATTAGCTTTACTCACTTCATTTGACATTTGTTAACTGAACATATCAGATTTCACCTTCATATTGCATATACAATTTATACCAAATTAGGATCACATATTTCCACTATCAAATTGCCATTTATGGATAGTTTGGTCAAGTAGGAAGCATAATTCAAAATCTGCATTATTCATATAGGTGCACCCGCCTAGGTTTAGCAGAGCCTTAAGAGTAGAAGGTTCAATTGTACTAGTTGTCCTTGCTAGTTGGCCAATAGCGTTGAGAGAGCTTGGCAACCTCTCGTGGTTCAAAACTGCGTTATTGAGACCTAACAGTTCTTATTCTATCTTTAAAATTGCTTGAAAATAATTGAATTCATTTTACATTTAGAGTTAAATGATTTAATGGTGCTTGTGATTTAGTGCTTGGAGTGTTGTAGTGATCTCTGGTTCATACTTTGGGTAGCTTCTTGATTTTGGGATTGCTGTGCAAGGTCAACCTGTACCTGATATTTGTTTGCTTAGTTCAATTATGGGCATATATCCAATTCAATTGAATGAATGTCCATGATCTGAAAATCTTTAATTCCTTAGAAGATTTCACTGTTTCTGTGAGATTGCAGGTATAGCCCGAGTTAAGCAGAAATTAGTTTTGAGGGATTGGTCCGTTCCACATATTTCATCATTAGTATTGTTGTCTTAAGATTAATCTTAATCTTAGGATTTCTGAAACCCTTGTCTTTTGCTATTTCTTTGAACTTTGGTTAAAATAGGAATTCAAGTATCATTATATTGCAAAATTTGATAAGTTTAGAGGTTCCAATACTTTTTTTGTAAGGTCCCTTTTTGATTACCAACATTTTCACATTTATCACTGAGTTGTTTTGTTGCATTGTCAAGACCTGACATTAGAGACCTTGGGGTTATCCTTTTTTCAATAGGGATTGAACTTTCAAGAGAGATAGGATACTATTTATTCTGTTTGAGTTGTTGCTGTGTAGAAAACACCATCAACATACCCATGTACTTACAAGGGTATCATGGGTCCTCCAAACATTAACAAGCAATCCCAGGGGAAACATATACAAATCATGCACTCAAAAAAACTAAAATATAAATATAAGTAGAGTAACACTTTAAAGTATTCATTCAAAAAAATCATCGATCTCCCAATATTGATCATAAGGGGAGAGGGGTTGATCTTGCAAAGGAATTATTGCTAAGGCAGTACTAGGCATCTCACCTATAACAAGAGCCAAATAACTAGCTGTAAGCATAACATCATCCTAGATATCCTCTAAGGTGAGTGTCAAATATTTTGTGAAAATTATAGACATTAGAATATCTTTGATGGACTCAAATTATTCTCTGCTTGAGGAGAAGATGGTGATTTTCTAATAGAATAAATACCAAGAGGATTATCACAATTACTCTCATGAATAAGAGAAATGATAGGAACAAAATAGGTATGCACTTTTATGAAGAATACTGATGAAGAAGGGTTTTATTGTGATGGAGATGGTGGATTTGGATTGTATTTGTGAAGAGGTAGAGTTGTATAATGTCTTGGTTTATGCTTGGGAGGTGGACGAGGGATATTGATAAGTTTACTTAGGTTCTAAGATTCCTTTTAGAAGTCTTAGTTTTCATGTGTAGATCATATCTTACCCTAGGTAGTTATGTTAATTTGTCTCATGTTATAGGATTAAGAAACATGTCATGATCTTGTCTAATCCTATCTCTCACCTTCCTTTATAAATAAGGCTTCTCTTGCATGTTTTACATCTTGATTAGATCTTGTGAATCTTGTATCATATTATATTCTTGTTTGGTGGAATATAATTTTTAGTTGTTACTTCTCTCTTATATGTGTGGAGGTTATTTGGTGTTACAGATAGAGGATATTGGTTATTCATTTCAACATGGTATCAAGGTGTGAGTGATTCCAACAAGAGCTATGAGAGGAGGATTTACCCAACATGGGTGCCTTTCCATAGTTTCCATTTATAACATTTGGGGGATCAAGAGGTGCCATTGAAGATTGGAAAAATATAGGGAGAGAAATAGGTCTACTCATTAGAGCATGTTTGTCTTTAGCCATCGAAGAGGTGGGCATAGAGGAAAAAAGTTGTTGCTGCAATGAAGAGACCGATGGGGAAGAAACCATAGGAGATGATGATAATGAAGGAGCTACTGAAGAGGAAGGTACTAAATAATCCACTTTGAACTTATAATATTCTCTAAATAAAAATCACCGTAAGGCCTTATGGGTCCTAAAGGAAATGGCCAAAAAATGATCCAAAAAAAATCCTCCATCAAACATAAGTGGCTTATATATAGTATGCTAGATAGTGTGCATTATGCAACGCTGAAATTTTTTTAGACATTTGTGCATCACGAAAGCCACTGCATTCATGAAATTTAGCCATGAAATGCCTAACATTAGTGTAAATAAGTCATATCTAGGAATGACAAAAAATGTAGTTTCCAATGACCATCAAAGTGATGGGATCCATATAAGAAAGAGAGAGACCATCATGCATATGAATGGTCACTAAAGAATCATCATTTTTTATTTATGGAAATCATTAATAAAAATAATTCCCTTTGTTATGATATTCACCCTACTAGCAGGATCAACAAGAACACCATTAATGATTTATCATTAAATCAAGCAAGGATATAAAGTGCTTGTTGTCTATAGTCATAGGCAAAAAAATTGTGGAAGAAGTTACACTAGGTATGGTAATATCATGCGCCAGGTGCGATCCCATAGAAATGTCAACCATAAAAACTATTTGTTTTATTTTAATTTTAAAATTTGTACAAGCCAAAGCACCAATTGAAACAAAGTTAGAAGAATGCATAAGAAAATTATTGGTATATATATATATATATATATAGAGTTCTTGATTCAACTTGGCAATCAATTTATTAGAATTTTCTTTCTTTTCACTTGTCTGGATATTACTAGAATCAATATGGTCTTTCACTAAATGGAGAAGATGCATACATATATCGATATCATGGTCTAGGATGCTGAAATTGACAAAAAAAATTTGGTTATTACCAAGCTAGATAAGATTGGTTAGTTAATAGAGGTCTGATCTTAAAAAGAGAAATAAATTTATTGTTTAAAATTTTTTGAATGATCTGCGCCTCTAGGATACTAGAGTTGAGACTCCATAATCCTTTATGGAAGAAGATGCACCACCTTGATTATCATAGTGATTCAATGAGATAGAGTCCCCATACTAACTAAAAAATTATTAATAATCCCTCAAAGAGGTACAAAAGATGAGCGAATGAGTTGTATTTCATTAATAATATTTTTTCTCGAAGCAGTGGTTGTAAGTTTCTGATGAATACATTTTATACATCGAAATAGGGAGCACATAAGCGATTTGCAAGAATAATGATTAATATCTGAAGATAAAATTAGTTAGTTTCTTTGTAGGTCCCTAATTGCAATGGATGAGATCAATGAAAGAGATCTATGGTCCAATTTTTTCTATAAATATTGGAGAAATTGATTGATTATTTGCTTGAATGTAAAAATAGAATTTTCAAGAAGGGAGAAAAACTAGTCCAATGTGGCATCTTTCAATGATTGCGAGAATAGTTTGGCTAATAATGTATCTTGAAAGATAAAGTCACTGCATATAGAAACATAACTTTGAGGGTCCCCTTTCCCTCTATATTTCTTGAATTGAGGTGCTTCAAATCCATGAGGAAGAGCAGTGTTAACTTGGATGTGTAGTTATATAGGGCTACATCTATAGTATGGTTGAATCAATGGTTGGGAAAAGTGTTAGAAAATGTAGAAATTTGATTTTGTGATTGGCCAACATTTTGGAGAAGCTGGTTGAGGACGAGGTCAATTGTGTAAGTGTAAGAAGTGAATATTTAGACTATGGATATTGCAATGGTAGATAGAGGGGCAAAGAAGTACCAAGAAAGAAAGATTAGGAACCAAGGGGACAACCCACAAAGAATCTTGAAGAAGGTGCCACAAATATTTCAATAGTGTTGTTGATACCATATAACAATAGGCACCAAGATTGACATAGATAGATGTGTACAAAAATATGAGTCTTGTGTATTACCCAAGATTGAAGTATATAAGGAGATAATCTTATGAAAAATGTACAGCAAAATTTGAATAAATTTAAGTGTTTTCTTGTCAAAAATTAGCATATTGCAGATAGTATCCAAAATAGGAGCACCTTGTGCAAACATATCATTTGATAAAACATTTTGAAAGCCTTGTAGATTTTCTTAGTTTGAATTTTCTCATAATTGAATCTCAGGGAAAAATCATGATCAAATCTATTGAATAAAGAGGGTAATGAGACAGTTGGTGAAGAGATATTTGAAAAAACATAATGAGGAGGTTGTAAGAGAGGGGGAACAACCACGTTCAAGGTCCCAAGTCATGAAGAGCCAAGAGAGGAAGGCTGCCGTAACTTACCTCACTCTAAAGGGATGTTTTGAAATAGGCGACGAGAATGATGAGGACTATAAGGCCCTTTAATCACTCTTCAGTCCCAAGATCTAAACTAGGGCTAGGCGAGCCAGTTTTTAGGTTCAACAATATACCTTAGGTAGCTCTCTTCATGAGGATGAAAGTTCGGTTTTGGGATGACAATGCGACATGCTAGCATATCTCAAGTGTGTTGGCATCTATATAAACAAAGGACCAAAAATATAGTATGAACCATTAGAAAAAAAGATGATGACCTATCTAGTGACTTCTAAAGGAACAAAGCAAAATTACAAAGTAGGAAAGGTACAAATAGATATGATAAAGTAAATACATGAGAGCTAAAATAACGAAGAGGATCTCACCAAGATGCTAGTTCGCCAGTTATCTCCAAAACGTACGTCCACCTGCACACAAGAAAGATGGGGAAATTTGTTGGGGCTGTATAGGGGCCTGCCTTAGTCAGACCCCCATTTTGGTGTTTCCACCTCCACAGACAACCAAACAACAATGGGGGAGAAATGTATGATAAAGAAGTAAAAAAAGAAATTATGCAAATAACACTACAAAATAGTAAATAGCTACGAAACCAAATCGTAAAGGAGAGGAGTGAAATATTACCATGTCCACCAAGAGCTCACTAGCCAATGGGGGAGAAAGAAGGCTTGAAAAATCACCACAACCTTGACTATGATGAAGGGAGGTCTCACGAGACCTCAAGCCTGCGCTGCAATGGCTTGCTTCACACTTGCTTTACGAAGTTGATGGAGTGTTGTTGCTGCAATGGAGTGTCAAAGTGTTGTATCTTGTGAAGAGATTGTTGAAGAGTGAAAAAGAAGATTCAAATTGCCAAGAGAGATGGAATGAATGAAAGAGGGATGAATTTAAAGGAGAAGAGCAATGAATATTCCATTTTTGGGGTTGGTTGGTTGAAGAGGGATGTTAAAAATTGACCCCAATCGAAAGTATAATGCCTCTAGTAACTTCAAATGTAGGAATCCGTCAGGGACATAAGCATGCCACATAGACGTTTACGCCTCGTGTGTGTGTCCCCGAAAAAAATTCTTCTATTGACACAAAGGATAGATGCCAAGTGGAAGGCAAGTGGCCAGCTGATTTGAAATTTCACCTTCGGATTTGGTTTTCTAAAGTGAGGATGTGTAAATGGGGAATTTGTGTGAGGGGTGCAAATTCGATCCTATACATTTTTCCCCCACTTTAGTGAGCAAAAATACTGATGAGTGCTTCAGTAAAGTAGATCGGAGAGTGATTAGGGTTAGAAATGTATAACTGAACCGTCAAGGAAGAAAACCATGATCTAGCTAGCTCAAAAGTGTAGGACAAAACAAATTAAGACTCCATAGCCCTGCAAAACTATGAAGCTGCACAAGGTACACCGAAGGCCCTCAGAACAATGATGGACAAATCCCACAGGATGAAAGTTCCTTACAAGCCTATAGATCTACAAGAAGGTATCCCTCAAGATCTATTACATGAAGGAAACCCAAAGAAGTACGCATCTCATAGGCCTAAAGACTTGCAAGGAGGAAACCCCCAAGATCTCTCACATGAAGGAAGCCTTGTGAAGTATGTGCCTTATAGGCCCACAAACCTACAAGAAGGTATCCCCTGGGATCTCTCACATGGATGAAACCCAGATGAAAGTGCCTTACAAGCCTACAAAACTGCAAGGAGGCATCCCCCAAGATCTCTCATATGAAGGAAACCCAAAGGAAAGAGTACCCTACAAGCCTGCAGATGTGTAGGGAAGGTATCCTCCAAGATCTCCCACATGAAGGAAACCCAAAAAAAGTGCCTCACAGACCCAAAAATCTGTAAGGGATCAATCTCCAAGATCTCTCACATGGAGGAAGCTCAAAGGTGTAAGCACCTTACAGGTCCACAGAACTACAAGGAATGTATCCTCCAAGATCTCTTGCATGAAGGAAACTTAGATGAAGGAGACTCCGCAGAGTCATAAAGAGGCTTTGTAGGTGCACCTACAAAGCGACATGTTTACCCACAGATTAAACATGTCTAAAAGTGGCCACACAGGAAATCAATTAAATTGGATGGATTTCAAAGGGGTCCATTGGGAGCCTAATATGAAGAGGGGTCCACTCAAGGGATAAGTTATTTGAAAGTAAAAGAAAGACGCCTTTTCTCAAATTGATTCATCATCAAGGAATCCTTTCAAAAGATGTTCACTTCATCAAAGAATTCGAAAGGAATAAAGTTTCCTCTCACGAGGGGAAGATAAAAGCTGCTTCCACCTTGGAGGAAAGTTCTCAAGTTATTTATTTGTGAACCCATGATGAAGGAAACATGTTCCATTAGGGGTCCAAGTCGAGAATGCAATTTTCAAAAAGCCTTGCAAAGATTCTCAAGAAAAGATTTGTTGGCAATGAATGCATTTCTGAAAATCAAGCTATTATGGAAAGGTGTTGTCGCACATGAGAGGGACAACTCAATCAAAGAAGAGAGAAAACAAAGAAAAGAGCGAGAGAAAAAAAAAGTTAACAAATAAGAGACACATGGGTGATCTGATATTTTGGGGTCAGAGTTGCTCATAAATATATATATAAGTATAAAAGTAGTATATAAATGAACTGTCATCAACCCACTACTATATCAGACAATGTGAAGAATCCACAAGAAGACAAAGTAAGAATAAAAAATTGGGTCAACATGGAAGGGAAGCCTAAATGCCCCCAATGGTTTGCATCATCCCCAATTTTTTTGAAATTCAATCACAAACATGGAAGAATGATGATACAAATAGAAGAAGGTTTATGACACAAAAAATCACTCCTGTATCCAAGCACCAACAAGGGTGACAAGGGTCATCCAGGAACATATAACATGATCACAGGGGAACACATCACAACACACACACACATCTACTCTAAAGATAAAGAAGGGACCTCCACCTAACACTGATCGCCCAAGAGGTTGTTCACTTCCCACTCTAGATCATCATAAGGGAAGGAGGGTGAGCCTATAGTGGTGGAATGTTAATGAGAGGAGCTTCTGACCCTCCTGCAACAAGGGATAAGGAAGAAGCCCTCACAAGGTCTCCTCCACTAAGCTCTTGCTAAGCTAGGGTCAACAACTTTGTGAAAATCGCTGACAAGGCCGAAACTTCATCTAGAGAGTTAAACATGCACTTTTGTTGGAGTGCCATGTTGCACCTCAATAGATGGAGAGGGTTGTGCTCGAGATTCACCACTTGGTTCACTGAAATATTTGGGAGTAGTGACAAACTCAAGGGAAGCCGAGGCAGGTTCTGTTACTAGGATGGAACAAGTCAACACAGGACCACCCTTCAGAGAGGGTGGGCTCCTCTTAGGCCCTCCATTTTTGGAAGGACTAACCTCTACCTTCAGTTTCATTGGGGGATGGGAACTACCCACAAACGAGGTGAGAGGCATAAAGGAAGAGGAGGAGGAGAAAATCGTAGCGAATACCACAAAAGTATTTGTCATATTTATGAGTTTCAGAAAAGGAGGGACGTCCAGAAGGGACATCAACAAGGGTGGCTCAATCGAAGGAGCGATGAACACCTACACCTCTCTAGGTTTAGGTGCATTCACAATAGGAGTTGGAAGTGATATAGAGTTTGGTTGAATGGAAGCAGAGGGTAGGAGAGAGGAGGATGCAATAGGGGGTCCTGAAATAGGGGCGGTCATCTCCTCACCCTTTCTTTGCAAGGTGGTCTATTGAACTATGAGAGCCTTTTGGAAATGCTTGCCTTTTTCCGTGTGAGGCTGGAAATTGTAGAGGAACTAAAGGATCTTGCTCAGCCTTAGGAGTGTCTACTATAACTATTTCCAGTAGGGGGATAGATTCCTGGATGGGAGCAGGAGGAGCAGGTTGAGAAACAACCAAGGGAATCGACTCTAGTGCCTTGGTAGTGGGCCTCTTCCTGTTTACTGCTTTAGGAGAAAAAGCAGTGGGAGGCCACGAGGGCCAAGACATGGAAGATTCCCCATGGGGACCTTTATTTCTGCCATATAGGTAGTACCAAGGTTAAGGAGGTTTGGTAGGGAGGTTTGATATCTGAACCTTGGGTTTTAGCCAAGCCGGTATCATCAGACTCAGAGGGTAAAAACTAGGCATATTCATCCATAACTCTTCTATGGAAAGGGAGTAGGAGATCCATCCCAAAAATAGGGTAGCTTCTCTTTTCCCTTTTGAGAAGAGGAGGTAACTTGCTATTGTGCTACTAGAAAGGTCAAATTTGACTTTCCTTTGCCCCCAGTTTTATACTTCACATAGCTTTTGTAAAGTAGGTCCGTCCTTGAGGGAAGCAAACCGACCGGGTGGGCCAATAGTGATCCAATGAATATCCCCCATGGGATACCAAAGGATGATATCTAGTATCATGCACTACGTGAAAAACACCTTCATGGGAAAATTTTAAAGATTTGTGAATGACAAAGGAAATTCCATTCATGGAGGCTAGCCAAGGTATGCCTATCTTCACTCTCAACAAATCCAACTCTAGAATAACATCAAAAACCATATCTATGATTCTAGGTCCAACTAAGATGGACAAAGTTATCTAACCATAAGGTTTAAGAGCAAGGCCATCATTCATACAAATGATGGACTTAGTTTCTTCATACTCCTCTCTATGCAATGAATTAAGCCACAATGTATCCTCTGTAATGACTTTCACTCAGATCCCAGGGTCAACTAGGAGCCCTGCAACAATGTTACCATTGAGGCGAGTGGGAATGTAAAGGGGAGAGGGCTTTTTGTTCAAGGGAATATCCTACAATGTGAATGTCACATTTGGTGAGCTGGTCATAGGCTACGTAGAGGGAGTAATGGTAACCATGTTAACATACCCCTCGAACTGAGTGATATAATAAGAGGGATCGATAATTATGTTGGCAGAATGCGATGAAAATGGGTTCATGTATATCTGTAACTCACTATTCACTTTTTCCACCAATTTGTTTAATTTTTTTTGCTTCCATCAAGATGGATAGTACCATCCTCAATGCGATCCTTTATCTCATGATGCAGGTGCATACAATGTTCAATATAATGTCTGTTAACTCAATGGTATTGGCATAGGGTATTCACATTGTACCAACTAGGGTAAGGTTCCTTGAGAGGCTTAGGATTCTCTAAAGTTATGATATTGTCCTTCAACAACCTTTATAGGATGGAAGAATAATATTCTGCCAACTTTGTGAACTTTCGATTGTGTCTAAGGCTGTTGTCATTCGTAGCAGCTACTACATTTGCAACAACCTTACCTTTTCTAGAGATTGATACAATGGACTTCCCTTTTGAACAGGAGTGCGAGGAGGATCTCCCAAATTGGACTACCATTTGTTGATATTCTCATAATGCCACACATAGATGTGTGAAAGAAATGTATTTCATGAGGGAAAACTTATCTTGACAAGGCCCTTATAAGTTCCCTATGAATACCTTTTGTATGTCAAAATCAGACGAGTATGAGATTTTTGAAAATAATGCTTCGTACCATGCTATGAAATCAATAATATTTTCATTATCCCCTTGTTTGCATCGGACGAGATCTGAAAAGGTAATCTTCGACCTAATGTTATCTTGGAATTATTGTAAGAATTGGTTCACAGGTTGATCAAATGAGAAAATAGAGTTATCGGGCAAGGAACAATACCAGTTGAGTGTTGTATCCTTGAGAGATCAAGGGAATAACTTCGCCATCAATGCATCATGATGGAAGAAATCTATACATAGGGTGTTGAAGGAAAAAATATGCATTTGTGGGTCCCCTTTGCTGCCATATTTTTCAAATTTGGGTATCTCCATTCCTTATCGGAAGGGAGCACTTAAGATTGCTATCGATAATGGACTATACCGAAAGAAGGGCTGAAAGATAGGTTGGGCAGAGGCTTGGGAGAGAATCTCTAGTTGGATTTTCATATTTCCCATATTATGAAGAAGGGTGTTTAGAATAGGGTTGTTAGAAGACATAGGACCAGTGGAACCTCCTCCAGAACCACCATTGGAGCCACCGCCAAAACCGCCAACGTGGCTGCTGCTGAGGCCATTGCCAGGGCCACTGCCACTGACAGGGCCTCCACCAGAGGCACCCCCTCTTCCAAAGCCACCACCATGGCCTCCACCAAAACCTCCCCTACCATTAAAGCCACCACCACTACCAAGGCTCCCACCACTTAGCTTGAAAAAACCATCACCGCTAGAGGTGACAGGAGGGGTAAAATTGAAACCTAAGGGTATTCTGTTTACTTTGATAGTTTCAGATCTCTCAAAGGTAGGGGGGAAACTGATCGAAGGGATCGTGTTTGTTATGTAAATAGATGTGGGAGGCATCAACACTCCTAACTGTCTCTCATATTCCTCAAAAGCGGCCCCTTGTACAAGGTTAGCATTATTTGAAGGGGGACAAGATTTAGTCAGACTATAGAGGCTAGCTAGGAGCTCTATAACTGTTTGATCTCTTCCCAATATATAATTTATTTTTTTAATAACCTTAGTAGCTCTACTAGCTTCAAGTCCTCTCACAGGTGATTCTCTAAGTCACCCAACCCTTTGCTAAGGGTAGCGATATATTTTGAAGGAATGTGAACAACTTCGTGCTCATCTATTGTTGGTGGTGTAGGAGATGTAGGAGGAGTGGGGACATGGTCAGTCTCATCAGAGAATCCTACCTCACCTCATGAAAATTTCTCCTGGGTAGAAAGACCAATTGTAGGTCTAGAAAAAAGACCAGTTAAGAAACTAGAAGTGACCCTCATCTTCTCCATCGAAAGATTTCATACACCTCTCCTAACAATATACCCAGAGGTCATGAACTGGGTTGTGATGCTCATAAAACTTCACAACACTGAGGGGCACAATTTCCACAAGGTACAAGGGAAAAGCTTCAACACCAACGAATGGGAAAACGTTGGTTCACATCAGGTTCACCAAAAATGTAAGAGAGGGGGACCAACCAAGTTCAAGGCCCCAGGTCACAGAGAGCCAAGAGCGGAAGGCTGTCCTAACTTACCTCACTCTAAAGGGATGTTTTGAAATAGGGGATGAGAATGATAAGGACTATAAGGCCCTTCAATCACTCTTCAAACCCAAGATCTAAGCTAGGGATAGGAGAGTTGGTTTTTCGGGTTCAACACTATACCTCAGGTAGCTCTCTACCCGAGGATGAATGCGTGGTTCTGGGATGACAACATGACACACTAACATCTCTCAGGTGCATTGGTGTTCATACAACCAGAGGACCAAAAATATAGTACGAACAATCAAAAAACAAGCTGATGACCTAGCTAGTGACTTCTAAAGGAACAAAACAAAATTAAAAAGTAGGAAAGGTAAAAATTGATATGATAAAGTAAATATATGAGAGCTAAAATAACGAAGAGGATCTCACCAAGATGCTAGTTTTCCAACTAGCTCCAAAAAGAATGTCCACCTGCACACAAGAAAGAAGGGGAAATTTGTTGGGGATGTATAGGAGTCTGCCTCAGTCAGACCCCCATTTTGGTGTTTCCACCTCTACGGACAACCAAATAGTAATGAGGCAGACATGTATGATAAAGAAGTATAGAAATAAAGAACACAAATAAAACTAAAAAATAGTAAATATCTACTCAATCAAATCATAAAGGAGAGGAGCGAAATGTTACAACATCAACCAAGAGCTCACTAGCCAATGGGGGAGAAAGAAGGCTTGAATAGTCACCATAGCCTCGACTGTGATGAAGGGAGGTCTTGTCAGATGTCAAGCCCATGCAAAAATAGCTTGCTTCACACTCACTTTATGGAGTTGATGGAGTGTTGTTTCTGCAATGGAGTGTCGAAGTGTTGTAGCTTGTGAAGAGATTGCTGGAGAGTGAAAAAGAAGATTCCAATCACCAAGAGAGATGGAATGAATGAAAAAGGGATGAATTTAAAGGAGAAGAGGGAAGAATCTGCCATTTTGGGGTCGATTGGTCAAAGAGGTATGTTAAAAATTGACCCCAATCGAAATTGTAATGCCTATGCCAACTTTAGACACAAGAATCCGTCAGGGACGTAAGCGCGTTGTGCAGACGTTTATGCGTCGTGTGCGCGTCCCCAGAAAATATTATTTTATTGACACAAAGGAAAGATTCCAAGTGGAAGGAAAGCAATTATTTGATGTGGAATTTCACCTTCAGATTTGGTTTTCTAAAGTGAGGATGTGTAAAAGGAGAGTTTGTGTGAGGGGTGCAAATTCGCTCCTATACAAAGTTGAGTTTGAATAGTTAGAGATTCCCATAGTAAATTTTTCTTTAAAAAAATAAAAATAGTTTAGATAGAAGTTCTAAATAATCTAGATTGTGGCATGTTTAAATTGCGTATACTTATCCTAAATATGCTATGTGAAGAAATAGATTGGATCATAAAGCTTATAATATTCTTTACAACACTTAATTTGACTTCATTGTAGGTAACACAATAAAAAAAGTACGAGCAATTGATTTCATGATTTTGAGAGTTTTGAAATGTTTTTAATTTTTAGTTTTTTTTGCTGACTAAGGTTTGAAATGTGAGAGTGTCAGGCTCACCAAAATGTAATGTATTAAATTGATTCTAGTAGAGGAAAAAGCTTTCCTTGAGAATCAAATTTTTATATTACACTAGGATAATCAAACAATCCAATTTATAATTTGATAAATTCTATTATCCTTATAATTATAAATTTAAATCAAATAATTATAACTTTAATGCAAAATATCCAATTACAATAGCCTATCTAAAACATATTTTTTTGTATCATAAAATAAAATCTAATTCCCAATTAAATGAGAAAAATAGGTCATAAGGATAATCCTATACCCTTTTGGAATCCTCAACCACCAACCCCAATGCATAGCGTGGACGTCCTCATGATGCACTATTGTCTTGTATAGATGTGATGAAAAAAGAACATAATGCCTCAAAACTTATGCTTGAATGCAAAAAATAGGAATCACAGGCCCACTGTGTGTGAAATATATTTTAATTACTAAAATTACCTAAAGTATACAATAGAAAAATTAATAAGAAAATAGAAAAATTAATAAGAAAAACAAAGAGATAACTAGAAAATAAAAATATATCACTTGCTGGTTGTTTTCTTCCAATCTAAACACTTGACCATAAAAAAGAAAAGAAGAATGTTTGGGTAGCTTTTTAGGGGCTTGCCTTAGTCAAATCCCCATATTGGTATTTCAACCTCCAAATACAGCTAAGATTGATTTGAGAATAGATTTTGATAAAAAGAGATATGTTGATAAAGATGGATACAATGCAATGTGAATTATTTAACCAATAGATGCATAATATGCTAACTCCAAGAACACTAGCTTCTAGCATAAGAAGAAGAAATATTTCAAAGTGAGGAGAAAAAATAAATATCTCTCATATGGAAGCCATGAACAAACTCAAAGTGGGATTCAAAACTGTAGTACAATTTCATTGCTCAATCTTATAATCAATAAATAGCATGCAAAGTATTGGATAAGTATTGTTTCTTCAAAACTAGTATAGCTTCAAGAGAGTTGCAGAGAAAAGAAAAGAATCAAACTTCATGCATGAGAGAGAGTTGGTGTGAATAGGTCTTTTACCTATCTAGGTCCTCTTTACATGTTAAGTCCACTTAGGTCCTAGGAATGAATCTTTCTAGTTAAGCATTAGTTTTCACTTATCTTATCTAGTTGGGATTTATTTAATGCTTGTGTCCTAGGTCATTTAATGTTGGCTCATGTCACTTAACTATATGACATAGTCATTTAATGTTGGTACATCATCACATTTTGCCTATATAAGCAAGGATTCATATGTACATTGTATATTCATTTTGGTAATCTTACATCCATAATCATTGTCGATACCATAATTATCCTGATTGATATCATGCACCTGATCATGATTTACTAAAATCAGTTCTCCCTGAATCACTTCTTTACTAACCGGATAATTAAATAATCCTTATTTAATTAATTCATCATAATTCCTCTTTTAATTAAATAAATTATTTTATTTGATTAAATCATTATCTTCTTTCAATTAAATAAATCATTTTATTTAATTAATCCTAATGTTCCTCTTTTAATTAAATAAATCATTTTATTTGGTTAAATCATATTTCCTCTTTTGATTAAATAAATCACCCTTATTTGATTAAATCTAACATCATCCCTTTTAATTAAATAAATCAAACTTTATTTAATTAAATCTAATGTCCATTATTCCTCTCATTTGATTTAAATAAAATCCAAAAATCTAAGTCAAATGTCAAATCAACTAATCTCCATCTAAGTTAATTAAATCCTAATTAAATCTAACTCTAATCCATCAAATCCTCTAGATTTTGCACATATAAATCAATTTAATTGATTTATAAATTCTTCTATTTTCATTCAAAAGGGAATCTCATTGGAATATTCCTTCAATTGAATTCTCCTTCACAAAAGGACTTGTCCTCCAACATGGCATTTAAGTCTCTTACAAGTCCTTTTTCTTGAGCCAAGCGGTATTAAATCCTCTTTCACATCTTCCTCCACAAGCCATCTTTTAAAATTCAAATTTCCACCTAATTGCATTTATTTGCACATTGATCAAAATGTGGTCCACCTCTCTTCAGTAGCATGTTGACAAGTGGTACATTGTTATTGGTTCATCTTTAATCCCACATCCTTCATGTTTCTCATTTCTCCATCCTTCTTTCCTATAAATGGAGAGATCCTCTATTGATTTTGGATCCACAACTTTAGGCAAAGTCATTATCTACAGATTTTCTTCAAGTTCATCCATTGTTCATCAAGGTTTTCATAGCACTTTATCAATCTTAGCTAGGTTATGGTCAAATTTTCATCAAGGAGCACAATCATCAACAATATTCATCAAAGTTCATCAAGGAATTGGGAAAGGGCTAGTTTCCACATCAAAGTAGCACCAATTCCCCCATGGGATGCTGGTTTGAATGTTTTGAGCAAGATTTAGTATCTTTCATTTGATTAATTTCATTTTGTTTCTTATTCTTTGGATTTCAATGAATTGCATGGGGAATGATTGTTTTAGACTTGTTTAATGACTAACATTGGGTTTCTTGATTTTTGAGCAGGTCTAGACCAAGCATTCATATTTTGGTGCCAGAGGGAGGGAGAATATTGAGAAATTAACACATGTTTTGGTCAAAATTCTATTGTTTTTTCAATTTTTTTGTGTTTATAGGAAACAACGACACTGCAAAAGATAAGTATCAATGCTATTAGTCCAGTGTCGCTATATAGCGATGCTATATCTTCTTCAAAGGGTGATGCTTCTGTTATTTTCTTGAAGGACTAGTCTTTCAAACTCCAAAGAGCAATGCTTTATGAAACAACCACACAATCACGGTCTCTGTTTCTCCATAGAGCAACACTGACTTCAGTAGAGTATCGCTGAACCTCTCCAAATAGCGATGCCTTCACGGATAGTAGCATTGGGGTGGGGTAGAAGTCAAATTTTTAATTTTAATTCAACATGTGCTTTTTATATTGATCACCTTGGACTTCTAACCTTCTCTTATGGCTCTGTATTCTGTAGGCTAATTAGTTTTTGTAGGTTGAGGTGATAAAAAAAAGGGGAGGAGGAAACAAAGATAAGACTTTCTATGGCATTATCACATGATTGTAACAAGTGTTGTTAAACACTTTGGGAGCAATTATAATCCCACTTTTTAAGGACATTGTTATCTTCAATTTTTAGGACTCAAATAATTTTCGTTTGGGTTTTAAAAAGAACAAGCAAAGGGTTAAAAAGAACCTTAGGAAATTACTAGAGTTGGTTTTAGATTTAAAAATTGTACAAGAAAACTTCACACTTCATCTTGGTGCTATAAAAAGAATCCATTACTGCTTTTGAGGTCTAAAATGAACATGTGTTTTCTTTGTTTTGTAATCTATTTTACAATCTAATATCATTTAAAAGGTGTATGCACTTCTCTCGCACTTCACGATGATCTTGAGAATCAAAAGTATTTTGGTGATATTAGGTTGTCTAAAATATTTCCTCCATAGTTCAATTTGGGCTTTTTAAAAATTGAACAAATCTTGCTAGTGTGAGTTAAGTATATCATGTGTGTTCTCTCTTTGTTCACACAAACAAATATTGATCGAACTACATATGTGCTTGCTCGATATTTTTCACCTTTAGAAGGGCCTTACTAAGACCAATTTAAAGGCGACTCCAACTGATTTTTCACTCGGGCCGGTATACAAATGGATAAGACTAAACTGTCAAGTCCTCATGGTATGTAGGCCTTAGCCATACAATGCCTTTCAAAATGGGGTACTACTGTAAAAATTATAAGAGCCCCTAGTAGGATTGATTAAATCCTTTGGTGGCTTGCTAGATGCTCACAAGGTGCCATGTCCTTGACTACCCTAACTAAAAACCAATTTGTATAGGAGCCCAAATCCTAAAATACTTGTTGGTGTAAGAACTGTCATTTTGAAGCCATCCCACATACTTGCGATTCTGTTGTAGAGATGAAAAGTTCATCATGGGAGATTCATGAGAATTGAAGCTTTGCTAACACGAGAAGTGTGTGCCATGTAAGGGGGAGCTAGTGTGGTCAAGCTTCTAATCATCCACACCGAATAAGAATAGTTGGAGAAATCAAAGTGGGAATTCAACAAGTATGGCCATTCTAACCTAGGATTGTGCATTATTTTGGAATCAAAACACTTTGCTTGGATCTAAAACATTGGAAAAAAAACATTCAATAAATCATTGGAATTTCAAACCCTTTGGGAAGAACAAATATCCTTGAAAATTCCACGTGTTACTGCTTTTCCCTAGGGGTTCTTATCCCTAGAAGGCTTCTAAACATTTGGATTTATATCTCAATTTGTTTCTCCCAAAGTCAACATAGGAAACTATTGCCTTGATTCTCTTGATTTCTAGATTATGGAACTTGTGGGATGAAAAGAATTTAAGACATTAGACATTTAGTTTGAAAGCCTAATCAAGAAAGTGTTTATGGTAAAAAGAATCAATCTAAGCAACATAAAAGACAATTGAACCTCACGTGTGCTTGATCTCATGATTTCCTGAAAATTCAAAACTCCCAAGTCAAATAATCATAAGCACCTTAGTCCAAAAGCTCTCTAAAAATGTCTTTCAGGACTTTACGAAGTTAGAGAAAGATTGATCTATAATTTTTACAAAAGAGCTTCAAGAGACAATCCCAACTTGTATTCGTTTTATTATTGTCAAAACCCAAGTCTCTTTCAAAGATTTGAATTTATCACAAAGGAAGTACAAGCATGTTCTTCAATACTGAGGTCTTATAGAAATTAAGTCTCTCTAAGTCCAATTTAGGATCAAAGTCAACATTCTCATCTATCCCTCAAACTTCAATCAAATCTCATCTGACCAACAACTCTTAGAATCTTGGAAAAATTCTTCATGCTAGACTTTTGGAAAATCGTTTAAATCAAGTCAAAATCATCTTGTTTGACTAAGTATGTTTAGATGAATCCTTCTTCATATGCTTAGTTAAATTATCACATTCTGGACAAATTTATCCCAAGATAACATCCAACGTCTTGGGGTTTATGAGTTCATTATCCAAATCCAAATCAAAAATCCGAAAGTCCTAAAGTCTTGTGTCCCTTCAAAATTCTTGAGAGTTTAATCATTCACACCATCCATATTTCATTTATCTCATCACCATCCTTTGATCCTTTAAAAAACTTAGATTTTCTTCTTTGAGCCTAAAATTTTAGAACAACCTAAGGAATTAGAGATTTTTTCCATATTCTTGAAAGTTGATTCTTATTTTATGGTTCAAACTAGATCACAACACAAGAAAAACATGGAGAAAAAAAAAGAGACATCTACTTCAAGTGACTTGAGTCAAACCGCACCTGAATTGAACCCCATCATATATAATAACCCCCCACTCAACCTTCCTCAACAACCATAGGATCCTCAAGGGGGAGGTTTCCAAGTGGAGGAAATCACCAACAATATCCTAGGAATGACTCAAGATTAAATCTTGGAGATCGTCCAAAATCCTGAGAATCACAAAATTGTCAATACCATGATGGGACTTAATCCTTCAGAATACATGCTAGCATTAGCAAAGGAAGGGGCTAAACTCCCTTTTGATTATGATGTAAGCACAATTGTGGAACAACCTCTTTGGATTATGTCATCGATATCATTCACACCATTCTCCCAAAACATCATTCAAACCATTCCCCAACCAACACCATCTCATGCTCCAAGCCAACCCATGATCACCAAGGGGAGTTCATTGCTCCAAGCTCTTCAAACACACCCCCTTGTGAACAATCGAAATTTGGATAAAAACACCATCTTGGGTATGATGAACACCATCCCTCAAGATCCAAAACATCAATTCATTCCACTAGTTTTCCATGACACCAATAATCCATCCACTTTCTTCTCCACACCGTCATATTCCCTTGATACACAAGTCTCCCTCCCTATGGTGTCACAAGAACAAGGGGGATTATTTGCACAAGGGGGAATCTTTGATGCTTCATAATCACTTCCTCAAGTGATCATATCACCTATTTTCCCATCACTTCCCCTGTTGACATCAACATCCACACCAATCCTTGGTTTAGGTGAACCCCCTTTACTTATCCTAAATCAATTGAATCAAATCAATTTGCCAATAATAAATCAAATCAACACGCCAAGCGTGCCAAATCCTCCAAGTATGCCACTGATATCACAACACCAAGTGACAAAAATCCAAACACCTCAATCAACCATTACACCATCCACAACACCTCAAATATCTCAAAACATGGTCTCCCAAGGACCTAGCTCATCAACCATACCATCCACCACACAACCCATTATCCTCACTCAAACACCTCAACAACCACCCCAACAAAACCTTATCACACCATCTCACACAATTCCAAATCCTCCACATTTACGACCTAATCCAAACGTGACCAATCAATACAACACCATGTTGCAAGCAGCCCAACAAGCCTATTAAAAGGATTTCCAACAATTCCAAACCCAACAAGCTGCACAAGTTGCACAATAAGCCACACAAGTTGTGCAATAAGCCACACAAAAAGCTGCACAACAAGCCCAATAGGCTACCCAAGTGCAAGCACAAGAATTACTATAGAAACAAAAAGCCCAAGTGCAAGCACAAGCTTTATTACAACAAAAACAAGTCGCACAAGTTGCTCAAGTTGCTCAAGCTGCCCAAGCTGCCCAAGCTACCCAAGCACAAGCACAAGCCCAACATCTATGATTTTGGGCTCTTCCTTGATTATATGTCCAACATCTGTTGTGAGAGATTTTTGATTTGGGCAGACAAATCACTTTGCGGGTCAGGTGGTAGAATGAATGTGTTTTGGGTTGGTGTAGTGACTTGGATAATGGATGGGGTGACTTGTGGATTGGGTGGTGCATTCATGGGAGTTTGTTGTGCAACTAATGCTTGCTGATATGCTTGTAACTGTTGTTGTGCCAACAAAGCTTGTTGTTGGTCTTTTTGCTATTGTTGTGCCAACAACGCTTGTTGTTGGGCTTGCTATTGCTGTTGCACTATTGTTGGGCTTGTTATTGCTATTGCAACAACAATGCTTCTTGTTGGGCTTTCTATTGAGCTGCTTGTTGTTGCGCTTTGTATTGTTGTAAAGATTGTTGGTAAGCCTATTGCTATAACAAGGCTTGTGGTTGAGCTTCTTGTGCTTTATGTTTGGCTTGTGCTTGCGCTTGTGTATGTGGAATTCCCTGATGTGATCTTCAAGATTTATGGTTCCACAATACTTGTCAAATTTTGGTATCTCAAATCCTTGTGGGAACGACTTCATCACACTCCCAATCATTAAAAACTACCAAGAGCCTCAAGTTAAGCCACCATGGTATAATGAGAAGCACCTATGTGATTTTCATAAGATAAAGGGGCACACAACAACCGGTTGCATGAGGCTCAAGAACCTGATCCAAGACCTCATTGATGACAAGGCTATCACTGTTGAACAACCGGCTAGAAATCAAGACCTCAAGATATACATGAATCCGATGCTGGATCACAATAAATAAAACAAAAAATTGCAAAGGCAAAAAGTATGGTAGTGTCAACCACGTTTATGACCATGTTGTCGCATCTTTAGATGAATGGGTAGGTTTTGTCCATATCCTAGAGTCTAAAGTTGAGTGTAGATTCACCACACGAGTTGGAAAAATCACTATCCCCAGACCATCCATGCAAGCTAGAGCACCCCTTGCAAATTCAAAGTTAGTTTCCAATGGCTATAGTGTCTTAGAACAACTAAAGAAGACCCCCACCCAGATCTCCATCATGGAGTTGCTGAAAATTTTGCCTGCGCATAGGGAGATTCTAGAAAAGGAACTTGCTAAGTCTTTTGTACCCACAGACCTTGATGCAGATCAGTTCCAAGATATGGTCAGACACATCACCACACCACACCTCCTCATGTTCTCCAAAAAATATCTCCCAGCCCAACCATATCACAATCAGACGCTTCATCTTGAAGTCTTTTTCCATAAAAATACAGTCAAACAGGTCTTGGTGGATGGAGGTGTAGGGCTGAATATTTGTTCTCTTAAGCTAATAAAGAATCTGGGATTTTTTGAAGATATGATTGAAAAGGGAAAATGCATCAAAATCTGGGCTTATGATGATTAGGAAAGAGTGTCTCAAGGCACCATTCAACTTCCTATCCAAGTAGGACCAACCATCATGGATACTACTTTCCAAGTCATCGATCTTGACCTCCCTTATTACATTCTCCTAGGGCGCCCATGGATTCATGGAATGAAAGAAGTTGCATCCATATTTCACCAATGTGTTAAATTTCCCTTTGAAAATAAAGAGGTTACCGTCCATGGTGATCCCGAACCCTTTGCTTATTACAGGAACCTTGAAGCCAAATATTAAAAAATCCCATAAGTTCCCAAAAATGATGAAGGCCCTAAAACTCCATACATGGACCCATTCACATTACCATCCAATTCTAAGACCGACACACCTTCCATTCCCACCATTTTTGATATCAAATTCATTATCCAAGACAAAAAATGTGGAGATTACAAGATGAAGAAGGGCACCTTTGTAATAGGAGAGTTACCTCAATCTCTTAGGTCCCATGGCCACAACCAGCTAATGCAACATCTCAAACCTTTAGAGCAGACCCCTCCAGATTTAGAAGCTGGGGAGATCTAGGCCAAGAAGTGGTAGACAAAAAAGATATATCTAGTCTCCTATATAAAGATGAAAGACCTATACCGAACCTTCTTATGGATGATGCTAATAGAGGACTACAATTAATGTTGGGCATGGGCTACAATAAGAATGAAAGACTTTGGAAAAACAAAAATGGCTGATTAGAACCCATAATTACTTAGAAGCACATAAAAAATCTTGGGCTTGGATGTACCCCTCTGAAAATAACCGTGCTTGGTAGAAGTCCCCCTATTAAAATAGTCACAACTCCTCTTCGGTTACCAGTATCCATAGGTCCACCCTTTGACAATTTTACCTTTGACATAACTGATGTATGTGGGAGTGATAGTGATGAGGATACCATTAATGACCTACCTATGTTATTTGAAGACTCTTCCTTGTTTATGATTTCCACTATATCTTTCGAGTCAAACAACCAAACCCATGAGTTAAAGCTAGAATATCCCTAGCTAATAGACTATGACCAACGAGGACCACCAGTTTTAGACACATTCAAAAATGATGAGGCACTCTCAGAATTCATGAGACTGTAGAATAATGTACCTTGTGGAGACCATAAATAAGGATTTGACATTGAGCTAGACACACATGCATACTAAGGGGAAACCATTGAATCCCTCAATCACAAAAGTGAAAATTTAAGAATAATCTCTAGGTCTTTAAGTGAAAACCACACTATGGCACTTTCTGACCTGAAAATAGTAAAAAAAAAGGATGCATTCGAGGGTGAAAACCTCTTTGAGGTACCCAAGGATGAGGGATCCAATCTTCCCATAAGTGCTATCCATAAGGAGAAGTCCGTAGTGTTGATAGAGAAGTGTAACCCCATCAACTTGGAGACTAAAGAGACACCGCACATAACCTTCTATATAGAATCTCTTTTGACTGAAGAACAAGAGCTCCTAGCTTCATTTATGAGAGAAATAAAGGTAAAATTTGAATGGAACTATGTTGACATGCCGGGTCTCGATCCAAAATTTGTGGTTCATCATCTTGTCGTATATCCAAAGGAAAAGCTAGTAAAGTAGAAACTGAGGAAGATGTATCCACAAATCACGTTGTTAGTCAAGCTTGAGTTGTAGAAAATCCTAGATGCTGTCTTCATAAGGCTCATTGTTTATCCTGATTGGGTCTAAAACTTGGTAGCAGTCACTAATCCTATTGGGGGCATATAGATCTTCACTGACTTTAGAGACCTAAACAAGGCATGCCTGAAGGATGATTTTCCCCTTCCAAACATTGACATGATTGTCGATCAAACAAATGGGAATGAAATGTTATCACTAATGGATGGATTCTCAAGGTATAATCAGATGATGATAGAAAAAGAGGATCAACATAAGATGAATTTTACCTATACATGGGGAACACACTGTTGGAACATGATGCCATTTGGATTGAAGAATGCTAGAGCCACCTATCAAATGGCCATGAATCTCATTTTTCATGATATGATTCACAAGTCAGTAGAGGACTATGTGGATGACATATTGGCCAAATCAAGAAAGCGACAAGATCACATAGAAGCATTGAGATCCATATTTGATAGGCTAGAAGAATATAGGGTTAGACTCAATCCTAAGAAGTGTGCCTTTGGGGTACAATCAGGAAATCTCGTAGGGTACATTGTGTCAATGAGAGGGATTGAGATAGACCCTGCCAGAGTGAAAGAAATTCTCGATATGGAAGTGCCAAAGACATTGAAAAAATTAAGGGGTTTACAAGGAAGACTCCAATCCATCCGTAGGTTCATACACAGTTGGTAGAAAAAGTTGTCCCCTATTCTCATCTACTCCACAAGGGAGTAGCATACAAGTGGGATGAAAAGTGTGATCAAGATTTCAACAAAATCAAAGAATACCTGCTGACACCATGAGTATTGATGCCACCAATCCGAAATAAGCCACTAATCTTGTACATATTGGCAACAAAAGTAGAAATTGGGGATCTATTAGCACAACATGATGAGACAGTGAAGGAGAGAGCCATATATTATATCAGCCAAACCATGGTGGGGCATGAGTTAAATTATACCTTCATTGAAAAATATTTCCTAGCAGTAGTGTTTACTTCATATAAATTTAGGCACTACATGTTGGCCCATAAAATCAAACTCATCACCAAAATAGACCCCCTCAAGTATTGTCTCTCCAAGGAAACACTTATAGGACAAATGGCTAAGTGGGTCATGATCCTATCAAAATATGACATTGAGTATATGGAAAGAAAAGCCATCAAAGGATAAGTGATTGTTGATCAACTAGTAAAAGCACCAATCTATTCAGAGAATTCACTTGTATTAGAATTCCCAGATGAATCTGTGTTCAACCTCAGTGCCGTAGAGCATTGGAAGGTTTGTTTTGATGGGTCATATACACAACATGGATCAAGGGTGGGTATTTTCTTCATCACACCTCATTGGATTGTATTCCTAAATCCTACAGGTTATCTTTCCCTTGCACTAACAACATTGCTGAATATGAAGCTCTTGTGATTGGACTCAATATAGTAGTACAATGGAAGATCATGGCTCTTAAGGTTTATGGAGACTCTCAACTAATCATCAATCAAGTCAACAATGAGTACGAAACTAAGGACAAAAAGTTGACCCCATACAAGAAACTAGTAGAAGACCTCAAGGAATTCTTCATTGACATCACGTTTATGCAAATACCAAGGGAAAACAACATAGCAACACACACCATTGCAACAATTAGATCACTACTGGATATCCCACACAATGTCCTTAAACATGAATTCTTGGTAGAGAAAATTTTCATACCAGCTTTCGAGGTACCAGAGTCTACATTTATGTGTGAAATCATTGGTCTTGGTAACCCATGGTATCATGACATATACACTTATCTAAGAATAGGAGTCCTCCCTACCAATATCACTCCCAACCTTAAGAGAACCTTTTCCAAGAAGTCATTTTGCTTTGTTATCTTAGGCAACACCCTATACCGTAGGAGTATTGAGGGAACCCTTTTATGATGCTTAAACATTGAGGAAGCTTTGAATGCTTTAAAAGAGGTACATAATGGCATCTATGGTTCACATTTGAGTGGTGTGACCTTGGCCAAGAAGCTGCTAAGAATGGGGTACTATTGGCCAACAATGGAGAAAGAAGCCCATGAATATGTCAAGAAGTGCTTGCAATGTCAACAACATGGGGATCTCATCCATGGACTAGCTCAAGATCTCCACCCAATTATAACACCTTGGCCCTTCTCATAGTGGAAGCAAAAGTGGTGAGCCATCCCAATGACCTATATTATAGGAAAGAATATTTCTAAGTTCATCCTAAATTATCTCGTTTTCCGCTATGATGTCCCACAAGCTATTATCTCAGATAATGAGACACTTTTCAAAAATTAGGATGTCCAAGATCTATGCCAGAAATTCAACATCAAACACCATTTTTCTACTCCATACTACCCCTAGGGTAACAGCCAAGCTGAGGCTACAAATAAAACCATCACCCTGGTCTACGGATCAAAAGCCATCCTCGCTATCGAGATCGATCTCCCATCCCTAAGAATATCACTACAAAACCTCATTATAGATGAAGAATATTGGGTGTC